>CADEHL010001288.1:1461249-1468381 GCA_902827135.1 Harpagifer antarcticus
TTTTGAGATTTTGTGCTATTTTGATTCCATAACATGTTTTCTTTCAGGCTTTTGGAAGGAAAACGTACAAAATACACATTTAAGTGTTTATTTTACTATAGTTTGTCTATTTGCGTCTGTAGATTTCTCCTAAATTCCCCAAAAGTTAGCATTCTAACGTAACATAAAGTACCGCGACCGCTGTGTGCACCATGTCAACAGAGATATCGTTGGAAAGCTCCGTCTCTCCTGCACAATCTCATCGGATCCAAATATGGTCATTTCCTTTGTATCAGCAACCAATCGTGAAAGCACAAAGGGGTCTTAAACCAAGAAAACGAAATCTCATTGGCTGGTGTCGATTTCTGACAACGTGATTCGTTCAGATGCGTCACGTGGTGTGCTAAAACACTTCCTGTTTAGCTTTCCGCTAGAAATTGAAATCTCAAAATCGCAAAAGAACGGCGAAAAAAAACGTTCACAGAGAAGACGACAACAATTGTCACTTGCACGAAGCAAGGTTATACAAAAAACAAATGACCCCGAACATGAAATACCTTCACGGAGTGCGTCGATGCGCGAGCTATCATCCAGAGAACAGGAGGGTTTAGCTAGCGCCTCACTGCAATCTTTAAAGGTCGTTTTCCTCAAAATGAGTTTTTTCTCCTACTCTGAGTTCGAAATTTCAACTTCAGAAGCACGTAGAGACACCCAAACTTTCCAGTTATATTCCTATCAATATTATGAAGGCTTTTACAGAAGGGTTTGTTCATATATAATTCATAGCCTGAATTATACAACATTGTATACCTAAAAACATGGCGAAAATGGATATTTTAGGGCTGTTGACAGTATTTTCTGATTTATTGAGTGATAAAAAGAGATATCCAATATCCCTTCTGTAAAAGCCTTAGATACTAATATGACTACAAAATGAAACAAAGAATTTGGAACCTGGCTTTATCCAAAGTTCAGATTTCGATTCCTGAAATGTGTTAAAATATGTGCATATTTAATGAGATAATGGCTAATTTGCATATTTAAACATGCTATTTCAGAAAACTTGTAATACAAAAGACAATTGCCTTATTGTAAGACATGAACTGGAGAAATTTCTAGCTGATACCTTTAAGTTAAAAAAATTACCCTATTCACCTGGGGTGTCTTGCCTTAAAAGTAGTCAGAGTTGCAGCGGACCTGCAGGTTTCTGGGAGTTTGTTCCAGATATTTGGAGCATAATAACTGAACGCTGCTTCTCCATGTTTAGTTCTGACTCTGGGGACAGAAAGCTGACCAGTCCCTGAAGACCTGAGAGATCTGGATGGTTCATAATTTAGCAGGAGGTCAGAAATGTACGTAGGGCCTCTGTTATCATGTGCTACTCTGATATAGAAGGAGCATTCAGTATTTTCCCAACACAGAGTAATTGATATTAAAGAAAAGATGCAGACAGAATCGTATTAAAGCTGGAGTTGATGAAAATAGTGAGAGTTAAGCAGGCAAGACCAGGCAGGGCTCTGATGTCAGATGTAGAGAAAAGTTTCCAGAATATGAAATGTAGAGGGCTGTGCAGTCAGAGGGACCGGCACTTGATGTCAAAAAGCATGGATGATTAATGACAAGCGAGAGTGTGTTGAGGGCAGACGAGGAAATCTGTGACGATATCACTCGGCTAGTCTTCAATTACTTTAAAAAGAGTTAAGTGAGTCTCAAACAGACCATGGACGACAAGGTTAACTTGATGGTGGTAGGAGGGGAATGAGTTCTGATTTGTTCAATATGAAGAGAAGGTGCAGAGGGCAAGACTATTAATGATGGCGAGTTGTTAAAACTTTGATGAAATCATCGAGGGAGGCTTACATGTTGAATGGTATTGGTAAAATGGGGGGAGCAGGGCAGGGGCGGACTGGCCATCTGTGTTTTCTGGAAAGTCACAGGACGACCAGTAGTCCAGGGGGTCAACATCTTTTAAATTGCACACTGAGAGGCGACAGCGATAAAGCAAACGTTTGGCTGAGGAAATATATCTTGGATACAATCGGAGCTAAGAATAAGGCATTGTTAGACCACTGTCTTCATGTCTCTTCTACATCACCATGTGTCCCCTCTTCTTCACTGATTATTATAACTTGATTATTTGGCGAGTAGGGTACGAAATACTGCTTTACATAACGGGGATAGTTAAGATAAATGCATTTAAATATCAGCTGAAGCCAATGCGTGTGTCTTCTTACATTTAAAGAAGGCCATTTAAGTTGGTTATACATTGTGCAGTGGTTTCGTTTGGACGGACACATTTCATGAGCCGATTCCGTGTGGACGGAAGAAGTTTTTGAGATCGACTTCGGTTTGAAATCGGTTTCGTCTCCGTGTGGACGGGGCCTTAAAATACTAAACTCTTTATACACCTGGAGCCTGTGGCCTTCAGGGTCCTGCGTTAAAGCTATCAATGTTGCATACACATGTGAAAGCATCCCTTGGAAATAGGAAAGAATTAAAGATTTTACTTTAAAGCTTCCTATCCTCCCAAACACAGATATACTGTAGATTCGCTGTGTTATTTGGTGTCTGTGTACTTTATTATTTGATGAAATTTAGCAGGTCAAGTTATAAAAAGCTGGTAAAATCCGTTGTTGTGTGTCCATAGTATCAGATTCAGATCTGAAGTGACCCTTTGATCATGCTGGTTTTAGATTTTGGCTTCTTTCTTCAGCTTTTTTAAGCCCTTAAAGCCGGTTCCATGTCACCATTCAAAGGACTTAGAATCCCTGACAGACTCAGTGTTGGAAGAAAAATCTGTTTTATCAGCTCCTAAAATTAACTCTGGTTGACACAGTTACCTCTCAGACCCCATTTCTCATTTGGGTCAACAGACAAGTTAAGAACTTTACTGCCAGAACTTTAAAGTCCGTCTGACAGTCATTTTTAAATCCTAGAAAATGGATAAAAAGTTCAGACTTGGTGTGCTATGTGCCTTCTCTGATCTAAACTTTGAAAGTATCTTTGTAGCAAGAAGTCACTCAAGGGGGCTGTCTTTTTTTTGTTGTTCAAAGCTGATTGTGTCCAGGGAATTGTTTATATAATAAATAACATTTTCTAAAAAAAAAAGTTCTCTATTTTTAATCATTTCAAAATGGAACAACGGGTGCAAAAAAATAAGCTTTTTGAATATTAAAGCATGGAGACATGTCACAGTAAATCGATTAGTGTCACCTTCTTTATCTCGCACCTACTTTATGACACCTTGATTTGACTCTTTAAGAAGCACCAATGCTTTAAGCCCCTGTCACACTGTTCCGAAATGTACACCCGATGGACACACGAATATCGAATTGTGAATTTCGCACGAAGATGGCCCCGAACCACACACGAAGGCAACATTTACATTACATTTAAGACGTACAACTGCAACGAAAGTAACATAAACAATTATGTTAAAGCACTATGAAATACAGTACTGATATTTCCGACTTTGTTCTTTACTTTCTCCGTCTTTATATGTAGAGGATATTAAGTTTTCTCCATCATGTTGTTTCCATAGTAACCACAACTTCCTGTCAACTCGCCTTCAAAATAATATATTATATCCTTTTTAGTTTCACAGAACACAAATTTGGTTATTTACATAATATGTTTACATGATTTTGTTGTGCAATAAAAAACCCGATGGACACACGATAAAGGAAATGTTCAAATTCTGCTGTGATCGTAGCAACATCGGGCCATTCGTGAAGGCATCTTAACCCCCAGTTTCCACCGGGTCCGTCTGCACCGCACCGCGCCGCGTTACGGCTGCGCCGCGTTACGGCTGCGCCGCGTTACGGCTGCGCCGCGTTACGGCTGCACCGCGGCGGTCGTAAGGATCGCGGCCACTCTAGTCAATGGGTGCTATTCCACCACACGCGCCACGTTACGGCTCAGACACGTCCCAGAAGCGTCACAGAAGCGGCTCGGCGCAGCGGCTCGGCGCAGCGGCTCGGCGCAGCGGCTCGGCGCAGCGGCTCGGCGCAGCGCTTCTCTAAAATTAGGATGAATCCTATTTTTGCCGAGCCGCAGCCGTAAGGTAAGATCGGGCAGGCAGCCTCACCTCGCAGGAAGTGGAAAGGTGAGCATCCGGGCGAGGCCCATCCCCCACATATACTAATTTAGCAGACCCCCCTACTTCATCACAACACCTCCACTACGATACGCACAATGGACGACGAGGTTTTCATCATGGAAGTAGAAAAACACACTATTTGATATGATGTAACCAATGCTTACTACAAGGACAACATCAGAAAGGACAAGGCCTGGTTTTTAGTCGCTGCAGTTTGTGGAGTGGAAGGTAACAACTACATATTAATGTTTTAAAGTTAATTAATACTTGTAGGTACAGTACAGAGCCATTCAATAAACACAATTTAAACAGACACAAAAATAAAACATTTAACTACGTAGCCTACTTACTTTCTTGTAGAAGTACAAATGTCCCGGATGCCCGAATCAATAAGAAAACTGCGAGCCTGCACGCACGACGCTACGCTTCTGAAACGCTTCTGGGACGCGTCCGGTGGCTTATGGAGCTAGAGGAGGTCGGACCAAAACCGCGGCCCAGTGGAAACTGGGGGTAGGCCATCGTATGATCGCTGGTGGAGTTTCTCAGGCTCCGGCAGCAACTTCGTGAGCGGTGGCAAAATCTTTGGCATGCCAAAAAATTGCAGAAGGACCTTGCGAAGGTTCATTTTCGTGTTGAATTTGTGTGTCCATTTTGCCCTTCGTAAGGCCATCGTGAGGGCATCTTGTTATCATCGGTGCCATCGGGCATTCGCCCCGATCAGAGTGAGGGTGAATGCACCGATGATAACACGAAGATGACACGATTTGACAAGATGCCCTTACGAGTGCCTTACGAAGTTGACGCTCACGAAGTTGCTGCCGGAGCCTGAGAAACTCCACCGGCGGTCATACGATGGCCTCACGAATGGCCGATGTTGCTACGATCACAGCCGAATTTGAACATCTCCTTTATCGTGTGTCCATCGGGTGTCAATCTCGGGACAGTGTGACGCGGGCTTTATTATTATCATGCTGTTATTTGTGCAGATTGTAAATTTGCCATCAGTCGAGAAATAATGAGAAGCGGGATTTGCTTACGCCTAATGAGCTCTGTTGTTCTGTTTCCTTCAAGGACAGAGATGTGAAGTTGGAAGTAAGCCTATTATATCCTCTATTGCATCCTCTTATTATCTCTAAGTAGAGTTTGGACAGCTGATTATTGCAACAGATTGTGTTCCACTCTTTAGGATGACAGTAATCCCTTCAAAATTACTCGGGCATTTTGTGTACAAATCCAGTAAAGGTTTACATACGTTTGTTTAGCCTGACATTCCTACGTCCTGGGCTTTTGTGATTAAAATATAATCACATGTTTATACGAGGATAGTCAAGGACTCATTAATTATACAGTCACTAAAGAGATGTTGAACCCCTGAAGCTTTTGTACATTATGTATTCTTTACCATCTTGTGTTTTAATTATGATTACGTTAATGATGTGTGTGGGATGTTTAATGAGGAACTGTTTTCACTTGACTGGGCATTGTTGTGTTTGTCCGACTATTTGAGTTATTTCGGTTCAATGTGTATTTATCATTTTGGATCTTTTGTTTATCTGAGGTGCGAGGTACTTATTGTGAGGCGAGGCACAGTATACTATTCCTTTAAAACAAAATGGGTGTAGCAGCTTTTATCCACTAGGCTCCCAAGCTGTGGAACCCTAGGAAATATTTTGGGAGGCAAACCCAATCGACATTTAAAACTACAGCTGGAAACATGTTTTTTTAGATATCCCCTTTTAATTTGTCTTTCAATCTTTATTATTCTTTTTTTATTTACCTTAAAGGTTTAATATTTCATTGTATTTTTTCTCGCCTGTTCACCTCTTTGGATGCTTTCAACTACCCCTTTGTTATATATTTTAGAAAAGAGCTTGTCCATATTTTAAACGGTCTGTAAAGTCACTGGTCATGACCGAAAGAACGAGATTGCGGATACAAGCGGCCGAGATGGGTTTTCTCCGCAGGGTCGCTGGTGTCTCCCTTAGGGATAAGGTGAGAAGTTCGGTCATCCGGGAGGGACTCGGAGTTGAGCCGCTCCTCCTTCGCGTCGAAAAGAGCCAGTTGAGGTGGTTCGGGCACCTAGTTAGGATGCCACCTGGGCGCCTCCCTAGGGAGGTGTTCCAGGCACGTCCAGCTGGGAAGAGACCGAGGGGTAGACCTAGGACCAGGTGGAGGGATTAAATCTCTTCGCTGGCCTGGGAGCGCCTTGGGATCCCCCAGTCAGAGCTGGTTGATGTCGCCAGGGAAAAGGAAGTTTGGGGCTCTCTGCTGGAACTGCTACCCCCGCGACCCGACCACGGATAAGCGGGAGAAGATGGATGGATGTAAAGTCACTATTCTCTCAATTAAAAGTCTACTATGGTTTTATGGCTGTTATTTTTTTTTTTTTTTACAAGTCTTTTTATTTCATTATAGTGTACAGTAATCGATGCCATTTCATTTATATTGTAATATCACAGTACCACAGTACACTCACTACACTCCCCTCGCTCTCCCTCCGCCCGCAAAAAAAATGCTTATCAATATGACTTAAACAACAGAGCCATGAAGATAAACAAAAAATGAAAAAAAAAAAAAAAAAAAAAAAATGGCTGAAGATTTCTCGCTTTGTTTCTCTTAAAACATTACATGGCAGGAACCAGGTCTATAACCTGTCTCAGGAACCAGGTCTATAACCTGTCTCAGGAACCAGGTCTATAACCTGTCTCAGGAACCAGGTCTATAACCTGTCTCAGGAACCAGGTCTATAACCTGTCTCAGGAACCAGGTCTGTAACCTGTCTCAGGAACCAGGTCTATAACCTGTCTGTGCAACAACGGTAAACGATAAAACCGAACGATAAAACCGAAGGCATTGTATCTCAGAGGGAAATACATCTGGAGTTTTTACACATATTAAAGCTTTTTGTGATACTTGCTGGAGAATGTAAGTACATCGTGGCTTCATGGTATTCATTTAATGTCGGAAATTGGCCGTCATTTATTCAATACTTCTATTTAAAGAGGCCTTATTATAGTTTTTGGGGTTTTCTCTTTCCTGTAATGTGTTAGAACG
>CADEHL010001289.1:0-200000 GCA_902827135.1 Harpagifer antarcticus
AATGACGAAATCAAAAAGTGTGCATAGTGTCTTTAATCCAGTCATTCAAAGATAATCAGGCTGCCGATTGCTGGTTTCCAAACGTTTGAATACAGTCATCCCAAGCCACACATAGGAGCTAATCCTTCCAAATCAGGCTGCGATCCAACCTACGAGCATAGCATCTCTAGTTCAAACTGTGTGGAAGGGAAGCGACATTTTTCATTGGTCAAAGACAACTCATGAAGGTGGATTAACATACAATGTCTGTGTACAGCACTGCAAATTATCCAGAGAGCTGGTTTACTGTATCTGCTGCCATGCCATTTTTAGGATGTTCTGTAAGACCGAAAACCCAATTTTGACAAAAAGTCTGTCACCTTGAAAGCAGAAGCCCATTGCTCCGGAAATACCCCACTCTACCTGCAACAGAGGCATAAGGTTAATGATTATGCTCCCAAACACCTGGCAGTCCCTGTTAATGGAGGAATTATGGAGACAAATGCTTATTCTTTTTAATCCAAAGTCACAAATGCAGCTCCGAAATCAGGCTGTGATCAACTGAGTGAAACAACAAGAGTTCACGACAGACAGAAAAAATGTACTTACAGAAACTACGTACAGCTCTTCCAAAAACTCCATCCAACTGGTTCATCTGCTGCGTGCCATTTTTCTGATGATCCATTGGACCGAAAACCTTTTCTTCCCCATAGTCAGTTACCCGGAAAGCAAAGGAAATACCAACTCTACCTGCAACAATGTTTCTCCCTACTTGGCCAAATCGGATGTAATGGGGGGCTCGCTTGCATGACTGTTGATTTCGGAAAGTTCCTCAGACGAAGCCCTGAAGGAAATTAGAAAATTGTCTTTGAATCCAATCATCCAAAGCCACAAATAGGACCTAATCCTTGGAAATCAGGCTCTGATCCAACCTGTGTGCATAACTCAATTAGCATTTTGAGTTAAACAACAACAGTTGGCCAACCACAGAACAGAAAACTCACGAAGGCACATAGAAATGTACGAACAAGGACTCTGCTGTCAGGACATTTTTCTGACGTACCATTGGAAGAAAAACTATTTTGTGTCCCAAAGTCAACTCTTTACCCGCAACAGACAGATGGACAATGCTAGTTGCTCCAAACACCTGGCTCTGTTCGGGGAGTATTGTTGGTTTTGGAGTTTCTCAGACGGAGCCCCCAATAATTAGAAAATCTGAGAAGCGTGACTAATCTTATGAATCCATTCATCTAAAGCCACAAATTGGAGTTAATCCAAGGAATGTTTAATGTGATCCGACCTACGGGCATAGCTAAATTAGAGTTAGAGGAAATGACAACAGATACAGTTTATTTGTTTCATAAATCCATAGAAATCCGCACACATAGACTCTGAATAGCCTCTGCAAACCTCCATCCTAGAACACGCTTGTTCATCTGCTGCCATGCCATTTTTCTGACGATCCATTGACTGAAAAC
Organism: Harpagifer antarcticus; assembly: GCA_902827135.1. NCBI lineage: Eukaryota > Metazoa > Chordata > Actinopteri > Perciformes > Harpagiferidae > Harpagifer > Harpagifer antarcticus. Next base: position 1,458 of record CADEHL010001289.1, read on the forward strand.
CCACTTTTGTCCGAAAGCCAGTTACCCTTAAAACTAATAACCATTGCCTTTGAATACCCACTTTACCTGCAACAGACAGATGGACAATGCTAATTATTTTTTGCTCCAAACACCTGGCTCTGTTCGGGGAGAGTATTGTTGGTTTTGGAGTTTCTCAGACGGAGCCCCCAATAATTAGAAGATCGGAGAAGTGTGACTAATCTTATGAATCCATTCATCTAAAGCCACAAATTGGAGTTAATCCAAGGAACTTTTAATGTGATCCGACCACAGACCGCATAGCTATATTAGAGTTAGAGGAAATGGTAACACATATAGTTTCTTTGGTCAATAAGATAAGATAAGATACGATAAGATAAAGATACGATAAGATAAGATACGATAAGATAAAGATACGATAAGATACGATAAGATACGATAAGATAAGATAAAGATACGATAAGATACGATAAGATACGATAAGATAAGATAAGATAAGATGTACTTTATTAATTCCAAATTGGAAAATACTTTGTTGCAGCAGCATAAAATTGCACGTAATAACAAATTAAAAGAGTAGAAATAGGGCGACTGTGGCTGCGAGGGAGTGCGGTCGTCTTTTCAACCAGAAGGTTGTGGGTTCGATCCCAGCCCAGTGCTAGTCAACATGTCGATGTATCCTTGGGCAAGATACTTAACCCTGAGTTGCTCCCGATGGCCAACGGTGTGTGAATGTGTGTGAATGTTAGGTCCTAGAGTAAGATACACTGCTCTGTATGAATGGGTGTGAATGGGTGAATGACATGTAGTGTGTAAAGCGCTTTGAGGGGTCTTAAAGACTGGATAAAGCGCTATATAAGTACAGTCCATTTACCATTTAGAAATAAACAATTCCCAAACATCTCATAGAAATAAACCAGCATTTTGTAAGATAACTGAATGAAGGCACATAGAAATACAGACACATAGACTATAGCTGTGCAAAAGCTCCATCCTAGAAGACGCTGGTTGATCTGCTGCTTTGCCATTTTTCTGATGATCCATCGGAACGAAAATCCACTTTTCCCCCAAAGCCAGTTACCTTGAAACCAAAGACCCTTTGCTCTGGAACTAAACACTCTCTGTGCAACACCCTAAGCTCTTTATTCAAAGTTAATTCCTTGGCTCTCCGCCTGTATTTGATGGAGCCCATGTGCTGTACGGCCCTTTAACAGGTGGCTAACGGTTAGCGCCCATATGGGTGATTGTTATGCAGAAAAAGCTCATCTTATCTCCCCAATCATGCCTTAAGCTTTCCAACCCAACCAGCTGAGCCAACAAGTCATAACCGGAAATCAGAGGCAGGCCGTGCCTTTGTGCTCATTCTGAATAATAATCAGCCATATGTGCTTCTGTTGGTTGAAGGGAGAGTGGGGATAACAGGCTTTCAACTAATTGGTTTTCGCTCCAACGAGGCATTTCACGGACTTTGGGGATGTATGATCTAACGGGCGATCTCCGTTCATCTGTTCTGCATAGTGTATGAGGTTAAACTGTATTGTGGTGCAAAAGTGTCAAAATGTACGCTTCACACGTAATCAGATTCTGCCAGGCAATCCTGTTAACTACCCTCTAAACCGTGTGTGTGTGTGTGTGTGTGTGTGTGTGTGTGTGTGTGTGTGTGTGTGTGTGTGTGGGCAATCCAGAAATAGCTGCCTTTCTGAATGCACACAGGACCTGATTACTGCCTCTTCTCTATTTTTACCTTCTGTTTCCATTGAGGATTTACAACCTCAGTATTAATAGCCTGTCCTGTTTCTCCCCGATAGATGTGACAGATCTGTACCAGCTGAGGAAGAGGAAGGAAGGAAGGGAACCAATAGGAGACGACGACAACATAAGAAGATCCTGGACTTCTAATCGCCACAAGAGATCATGAAGACCTGTTTTTATTTGCAGTTCTCTACGTTTCGGACCGGCATTGAACTGATTCAAAAGCTGGTTGCTGCTGTTTGAGACGTACGAAGTAGACACCTTCAGTTTTCATTTGTGACGCCCAGAACTTCCTGTGGTACAACGAGAAAGATCAGCGTCTTGCAAACACAAACTGAGACTGTTTAACTTTCTGTTTTGTTGCCCCCTCTTGCCTCCATGAGAACGTGTTATAGATGAGAGCAGCGCTACGTCACTGCCTATAGCGTTAGCATGCCTACAAGCTGCTTTGTCATGTATCGCACGTCAAACAACTTAAAATAAGATGGTGAAAGAAAATATCTGTATCTTCAGGCGTCCACAAATGACGGAGATCATAATCTATACATGTAAGTCAATGGGGAACACTTCATCACCGCTACATTATGATGCTAACGTCAATCGTACAGGGAACGGTTGTAATGTTCAAAGTCAAATTAGTGACTGTAGAAGCTGCATTAGAATATAAAACACTGAGACAAGGACATCAGTGTTAGCCTGCCGCCTAAAGCAGTGGTTCTCAACTGGTGGGTCAAGCTTTTATTTTGAAGGCCCGATGTTCTAACGCTGTGCATGCAGTCGGCGTTGGACTGGAAGCACCGGAGACCATACACGGCTTTGAAAACTTCTGTCAGGTTATGGCTAAAAGGATCCGTCTTGTGTACAACTCTCGCGAGAGTTTGCAAGTCACGTGGCTGAATGTTTACGTTTGGCATGCAGCCTTTCAGTTACGATCGTTAACATCAGTGGGCCACAGCAAAGGATGGTGAGAAGCTAAGCTATCTATGTCAATGACAGGGAGTGTGGTTGATGAAATAGGGAGTTAGCGGTCTTGCTGTTCAAAGAAGAATGACAACACTGCAGATCACCAACACTACGGTTTATTTTTTAAGTCAACGTTGTCGCAGTAAAAGTCCCAAGATAGCTCCTGGTGCAATAAAAGCTTCCCATTCAGTGTTTTACTATGTCGGATGTTTCTCTATTAATATTGCTGCTGCATTAATGTGTGTTGCTGCTGCATTAATGTGTGTGTTGCTGCTGCATTATGGTGTGTGTTGCTGCTGCATTAATGTGGTGTTGCTGCTGCATTAATGTGTGTGTTGCTGCTGCATTAATGTGTCTGTTGCTGCTGCAATTCATGTGTGTGTTGCTGCTGCATTAATGTGTCTGTTGCTGCTGCATTAATGTGTGTGTTGCTGCTGCATTAATGTGTGTGTTGCTGCTGCATTGATGTCTGTGTTGCTTGCTGCATTAATGTGTGTGTTGCTGCTGCATTAATGTCTGTGTTGCTGCTGCATTAATGTGTGTGTTGCTGCTGCATCTAATGTGTTGTGTTGCTGCTGCATAATGTTGTTGTCTTGTTGCTGCTGCATTCATGTGTTGTGTGCTGCTGCATTAATGTGTGTGTTGCTGCTGCATTAATGTGTGTGTTGCTGCTGCATTAATGTGTGTGTTGCTGCTGCATTAATGTGTGTGTTGCTGCTGCATTAATGTGTGTGTTGCTGCTGCATTAATGTGTGTGTTGCTGCTGCATTAATGTGTGTGTCGATGCTGCATTAATGTGTGTGTTGCATGTGTGTATGTGTTTCCGAGCCGCTCCGATTACAACGAGAGTTACAACGTGAAAGTGACGTCATATTTACACAAGACGGATCCTTTCGAGCCATAACCCTTCTGTCACGTAGTGATCATCTTCTCAATATAATATCTTTGCTGGATGCTTTTTCGAGTTCTTCTGGCCAATCAGAATCAAGAGTGTTGCCGGAAGTCCTGACGGAGAATAACTTAGCGGTAGAACTCTTCTTTATACATCCAGGTTACAACTTCAGATAGAAATGAACACATTTGATGAACACGGTTTGATGATTGACAGGTCACAGAACAATGGGAGCTATCTACCCTTACCCACAATTTAAAGTAAGTCACACAGGACTCTCTCCTCTTTACTCTTCTCTCTGTGAGGAGCAGCTGTCAGAACAAAGTGAAACACAAAACAATGGCATCAAATATATGAATATGTCGGGTGGTAATAGATTTATTTATTTTCTTTCTCAGAGTACCAGAATGCCATAGTTTATGTTAGTATTTCTAAAAACTCCCCAGACCCCCTGCTGGGGTTGGGTTTTCAGCATGTGTGCCTTTTTATGTTATATAGTTCAGCTTTGATCCCATCATCTCATTAAACCTCTTTTAAAAGCACACGTTAGTTCTGTGAAGGGATATAAGGGATGCACTGTACTTCACTTTAATATTACAGTACCATTTGTTGTTGAATTTGAGTGGTTCAAATTTCAGGTCACGATTTATTGACAAAGGAAAAGGTGGGTCCCGAGGCCTGACCAGTTGAGAACCACTAAAGGACATCGACCCCGTTTATTTTAACATAAATATATATATCGAAGCATCATAGAAGATATTGACTGACCCTCGTAATTGGGCTCCTTGTAGATTTAAAACTGCACAGTATTATGAATTCTCTGATTGGTGAAAACCTCAGAATCTGTATTTACCGCCAGTCAAACGTTTTCCTTCCAAAAAGTGGCGGGGCCATGGCGTTGAGGGAAGTACCTGATTGGTTAAACGCACAAGTGAGTTAAAGGCAACAATAAAGAGGTTTGACTTACGTAAAAAATGTATGGCAATGTCAGTCAAGCTTACAAATGTGTCATGTGATATTTTGAAGACATTTCCGTATAATAGTGCTATGAAGGAGCTTTCGCAGAAGATGATTTTGGAGGATATATGAAATAGTGTGTTTCATGGCCGCTACTGGTATCTCACAATAGATAAATACACAGATGATGGGTAAACGTTGTACAATTCTTTTCTTATGGTATTATTAAAATGACTGTGTAGTGTTTTGGAAACATGGATATCCCAAACTGGACTTTTCTGTATGAAACGTCATCTTAAAGCAACATGCCTCCACTTCAACAGTTGCAACAGTCTTTTTGACATAAACAAGACAAATTGCTGCCCTATCTACGTCGTCAGAACCTCCCCCCATAATGATATTGTTGCTGATGTATTCTGTATACAGGTTCTTTCATTCCATTGCATGCCAGTACTGCTATTAAATTCTGCACTGCAATGATATCAATTTATTCCACACAACACTGAAAACCCCCAAACAGCGCTTTCGGTGTGTTACTGAGGCTCACTGATTCCTCCGGTGTCATCCCGGGCCATTGGATCATGTCACGGCCTTCACATCTGATACAAGAACAGGATTCAGAGAGAAAGCAGGAACCAAGCAGCAGGAGACGAGCTGGAAAACATCGGCGGCTGATGCATATTTAACCGATCTATTCTCTGAAGTAATCTTGTTCTTACATTCGGGATCTTTTGTATGCAGGAGCTTGAGGAACTGGGAGAAACTTACACTGATCTCACGTGGGATCTGAAGGTGGTGAATGGATTATTTAAAAAGATGTAGCCTTCCGGCCGGCTTGTGTCATGTGTATAGAAAGATGAGAAATCAACACTGGCTTTGTTAGTATGCAGTGGAGCCAGAGTGCATACGCTTTAAAAGTGTCTCCCAGGACATGAATAAACCCATTGATCACTGATACGACTGCCTGCTGGCCAAAGAGCTGGACATGGTTTAGCATCTTTCTATCCTCTTCCACAGAGCAGTAGCTACTTGGGTAGTAGGGTTGCAACATTTTCAAAGATGGAAACTTTCCACGGGAATAAACTGGGAATGTTCTAAATTGAAGGTTGGCTCTTCGTAGGGAACTTAAATATAGTTGGGGAAAGTATATTTTAGCATAATCTTGCTAAAACAAACAGATGCCATTCAAGTACTTGGATATCCATGCCATAGCACACGGCTTACCGCATGGCTACTGAGACCACATGTGAGAGTGGAAACACTGGTTGGCATTCGGGAAACCAACCAGTGAGCCGGACACAGAGCCATCCTCAACAGGCTGGACAGTGACACTGCAGAGGAAGAGTGTGATGTTGATGAGGCCAGGAAGACTGAAAGGCTTTAGCCAAAATGCAGAGGATCGCTTGAAGGAAGAGTTGCATGTTGAAAGGGACATGTTGGAGGTAGAGAGCTCTTTTCGTTTAACATCAGAATGGGACTTTGTGGGGATCTTTGGACGGGGGTGCATTTTTGTTCATTTTTTAACGAGTGGGGTTGAGTAACATTCAACTCAACATTCCTGTTTTCGTTCTTCAATTAAACAAATAAGTGTTCAATAAAATAATTAAAGCTTGTTCTGTTCTACTTACATAAAAAATGTTTTAAAAAAAAATCTGTTGAAATGTTTTTTTTGTTTAATTTTGCATCGAATATTTCCAAAATTCCCAGCTTAACTTCCCATGGAAACTTTCCGCCCCTTTGCAACCCTACGTAACAGTGCCTGGGCTCCTGTTTCATAACATGTCAGACGCTTTATCCAAAGCGACTCACATACTCAACACTGTGGGCAATCCCCACAGGAGCCTTTGGGGTGAAGGGTCTCAGGGACACAACGACATGCTGACTGCAGTGGGGTTTGAACCTGTGACGTCCTGATCCGAACACAAACGCACAACCCCACTGCCGCCACACGCCTCCCTAAACAGAGCATACCCTCTTTAGGTCCTGTCCTACTGCATCTGAATCCAGAGTGTCCTTGGTGGAAAGGTTTCACACATCACGGTCACGACCTGTTGTGACAAAGGGGTCTTTTCAAAGTCTGACATTTGGGGTTGCTGCTACTCTGATGTTCTGTATGCGTTCTTAGGATCAATGAAATCACTGGGTACCCTTTAGTTCTGATTCATAATGGAGTTATCTGTACCTTGATAACGGACCATGCTTGTGTTTACCTCTATTCACTCTTTAGAGTTAGAGTTAGGAACACAGCTCTAGAACAGAAACCTACCGAATGTGAAAGGCAGGCAGGTGGAGTGACGGGTGCTAGGTGGGTTTAATAGTTGGTTGCCAAATAATTACAGTGTGCCACATTTAACTGCATATCAACCATGTGTCTGGGTATGGAGCTTCATCCCCTTTTCTCTTTCCTACAAAGGAACTGTCAGGTGTAAGTCGTCAACAACTAACACATTTCATCTCAGAGGATCTTTTGTTAAAACTATGTGGATTGAGTGAACGGAAAACAAATGAAGAGACAAGTAGCTGCTAGACGTTCAGCATTTCTACTCAACAAGTTTTCATGACTGTTTGTTGGCTGGAAATGATTGTCTGCATTTTAGTTCAAGTTTTAAAAATACTGTGACTTAAAGGTGGGGTAGGTCATTTTGAGAAAGCAGCTCGAGGGCAGTAGAATTTGAAAATACACAGTCGGAGAAAATCTGCCACTTCCTCACAGAGCCCCTCCTCCAACACACACGAACGCGCACATGACCAATGAGGGCAGAGATCAGTCTGTGCCCCGATGGAAGGCTGACAGGCAGGTAGGCCATCCAGTTACTTTAGCCGGCTCAGATGATTGGTCGTACAGCGCCACGGCTTCCACTGATGATGTTTCTTTATGGATTTGTTGTCAAAGCACTTCAGATATTCATTGCTATCGGGATGTTCAGAGCATTCCATTGAATATAACAACAAGAGTATCTCCAGCCGGTTTCTCAAACTTACCTACCCCACCTTTAATCAGAAATAATCCACAAATACGCGGCCTTTACAAACCCAGACCTAAATAGTATGTACATGGAGGCGTGTGGCGCAGGTTCAAACCCCACTGCAGTCAGCATGTCGTTGTGTCCCTGAGACTCTTCACCCCAAAGTGCTCCAGTGGGGATTGCCCACATGTTGAGTATGTAAGTCGCTTTGAATAAAAACGTCTAACATGTAACGTAATGTAGGCAAATATTTGCTTACGGATAACGTATGAAAGCAGTGAGACTCCACTTTACTATGCGGGCAAGAAACGCTAACCAGGGTTGTCATTTCATTGGTCAATCATTCTGAAACCCCATTTGTCCCGTAGAAAACACTGTTTTGAAGGAAGTTTGCCCCCAAAAATACAATATATACCTTCAACCAACAGAGGGTAAGAACATCAGGGTCTAAGGGGAAATAAAGAAGGCCCAATGCCTGATAATCAGTGGTGTGCACTGATTATCAGGCATTGGGCCTTCTTTATTTCCCCTGAGACCCTGATGTTCTAACCCTAACCCTAACCAATTTCAGTACTCATTCAAAAACATAAGCAACCACACAAGTACTAGCCGATCCGAGTCATAGTATGCTGGTTCATGGCGTTTATAAAATAGTAGGGGAGGAGATCGTGGACTCACATCATTGCATAATCATCAGTCATCTTCTTCTCTGTGTTGCAGGGAGTAGATTTCAGACAAAGGGCTTGCGGGGCGTTTCAGAATGAACGCAGTCCCAAAACCATTAGCTGAAAGGAGCTCAAAGTTGCATCGAGCTGCACATTTGGTGATCAATGACTTGTTCCATGTTAGGGTTAGGGTTAAATGTCATCTGTGGTTAAATTAAAAATATAGTCTAGTTCTGATCAACCTAATCCAACGTTAGTGAATTAGAGGGTTAATAACACACACCTCGCATGTTCATGTCCTCCACATCCTGTGTAGCTATACACTGCGGACGCACATCTGCTTAATCAGACTGTTTTGATTTAATAAGTGTTGACACACACGGTCCAGTCTGCCCTTGGCTGGTGTTGTAATTATCTCTAACTGCATTCCCCCCGTGGTCAAAATCACACCTGGAGCCTCGCAGATAAAGTATTCTGTTAATCTCAAACGAATGAGTGATACATGATTATTAAAAATAACGGTTTGACTTCTACGGCTCTGTGTCCTTGGCAGATAGGTCATCGCTGTTAATTGATTACGATAATTGTAGATCTACATTGTACCATTGAAGCATTATCTGAAGGACCCCCGTCAGCGACCCTAATCATGCGACGGAGAAACTTCCTATGAAGCAGTTTTACTCTCGCCTCCTGCTGAGACTCTCTCTGCAGGGGAGGAAATACAACTCATAGATTAACAGCGGAAACACAATCACCTTAATGCGAAGACACTTATTCTTAATTACCATCACATTGAGTTATAGATATGACATTCATTTACTTCGGAAGAAACCATTTCATTAAGTTTGAAAATTAAATGACATGACATAATTAGTGTCTAGACTCCTACCTCATGACGATTTATGTTTACAACGAAAACCCCGGCATGGACTGAAACCCTTCCTCCAAAGCTATCTTCTATCTGTGGGACTGGCATTAGCGTCTGCATGGTCATGGTCACAATGGGAATACACTCTCAGTTAGATTGCTATGTGTGGGTTAGGCACCAATGTGTGGCCATTCCTCCGGAGATGATCAGCCACAATGGGTATTCACTATAGACTGTATTAACATATATAGTGACACCGCTATTTGTGGGCCTGGCTCAAACCAACAATCCTAATGATCGCCTCGGCCTCCAGGGGAATGTAATATCTAGTTAGATTGCTATGTGTTGGCCTGGCACCAATGAGCGTCTCCTCTTCAATGGAAGACACGTCCCAGTTAGGCAGCAATGTGTAAGTGTGGTACCAGTGCCGTTAAGTACATAAGAGAAATTACAAGGGTAGAAAAAAATTATTATAAATGTAAACATCTCAAAAGAAGTTATAACTAGGTTATCATCAGAGTATTGGTCAATCACTTCAGATCTACCTCTGCATGTGTCCAGGATTATCGTATCTGTTCACTGCAATATGCCTTATTCAATATTACAGTACATGACTTGTTAGACGCTGTTATCCAAAGCGACTTACACACTCAGTACTGTGGAGAATCCCCACTGGAACACTTTGGGGTGAAGTGTCTCAGGAACACAACGACATGCTGACTGCAGTGGGGGTTGAACCTGTGACCCCCTGATCCCAACATCAACGCACAACGCACTGCGCCACATGCCTCCTATAGAAGAAAGGAATACAAGTAAGGCATGGCTGTGCTAATTCTAAAGATTATACACACAACAAATAACTGCCTCAAATACCAACGATATGTGTCTCTGGCAGAAAGATTGAATGACTTTAGGCTTTAGGCCAATAGTAATGTGTCTCTCATTACCCTCTGAATCTCACGAGGAAACGATCTTATCTCCTTTTACTTACTTAGTACTTAGGGTCTTAGGATGTCCAAATTGTGTTTGCTCGTGGATAAGTCAAATGGGAAAGACCAGAGCTGTTGAGGATTGCTTTGTGTTGGCCTGGCACCAACGAGCTTCTCCTCGTCAACGATCCAGTTAGGCAGCAATGTGTAGGTGTGGTACCAGGTGTTCATGCCCCATTAGCCGCTTAGCAACCATGGGAATGTGCTAGCTAGTTAGATCGCGATGTGTTGGAACGGCACCAGTCTCTGTGTGGCCGTCTCTCAACGAGCTGCTCTGACACAGGGGGTTTGTCTATTTAGACTCTAATGACTAGGCGTGGCACCAGCTGCCGTGTGGCTATCCCGATGAAGTCCTCTGGGACGACTGGAAAAAGCAATGTTATAAACAGCAGTCCTCTCTTAAGTGAATTTGGGGCTTTGTTGACGGCATTTTTGCAAAGGCTCATGGGGGCTGTGTTTGTTTTTAACCTTCATAGATGAGGAAACAGACCTCCACTCTCTGGGTATGGATTGACGTGCCAAAGCAGTCGGTATTGTTCGGGGTAATTCATCTTTTACACATGCTTTCTTTCTACTTTTGTTAGCATTGATACTAAGGGCACTGTCGGCTAAATAGATTCAAGAACTCTGCAATCGTCCGAACCACTGCTGAATCTATAAAGGGCATTCAATTCATAACAGATCTATGAGTAAGGGATTGCCTTCGTATGACTTCTCTCGACTGAAAGGCCTTTCTCAATCTATGGCAGAGATTCTCTACAACTCAAAACAAGAATCAAACTGAATTGGATTTGGCTTCTGCAGCTGAGGCAGAGCAACAGAGCCTTCCAGTTTCATTCATGAATATATGGATAAGTCTGGTTGAATATCTTTGTCTCAAGGCAACACAGACGTCTGCTTTGATTCCCTGCTTTCAGCCGATAATCAGATATAAGAAGCAGTTTTACAGAATGTTACAAAACACTGATATAACAATGTGAAAACGACCTAAATCGATAAAAACCTTTCAAATAACACCCATTTTGGCTGTTTATCATCCGATCGTAAGTTGACTCCACTTTGAGACAAGCCTCAATATGTCTTCAACCTAAAGAGACAAAGATGTCTGTATCTCTTCCAATTCATGTTTATATTTAGTGCAAACAATTTCTTAGATGTAATTAATATAACTCTCTCAGAAAGATGGATCAAAGCGTCAGTCTGCCTTCAGAGACGAAAGATAGAGGATGAAATGGCCTAACCCAACGTTTGACATTATTAATGGGCACGTAATATCCCAAAAGTTATATTGTGGGTCAATAACAATAGGTGCTTTCACACCGGAGAACTTTTCCCACTTTAGTTCCGAAAATGTGCGTTCACACCACAAACATCAACAAATCCTCCCTCAGGGACTTATTCAAGTGTGAACGCGATCTGTACTTATTTCATCTGTACTTAGTTCAGAACTCTTTAGTTCTGATGAACTAAGTAGCCTATGGCAAAGTAGTTAATGTGCCAACTGCTAGGACTGTCTTAGGGAAGACAGCTTTTAGATGCGCAGCTCCTCTGTCTTGGAACAGTCTGCAAATTCAATGGAAACTGAACAATCTGGTGCCACTAAATGTTTTTAAAGCTCGGTTGGATGCTACTCAATCGGAAGCTATTGGTACCTGTTTATGTGGATAGTTATGTAAATGATGCTGTGTGATGTCCTTTTGTTGTTCTGTTTATGATTCATGTGGAACTACTTGAGCAGGTCTCCCTTGAAAAAGAGACCAATGATCTCAATGGGATTTATCTGTCTAAATAAAGGTTTGAAATGAAATGAAAGAACTTGGTGTGAAAGCGCGTAATGAGCCTGACTGGGCTGCCTTCATAATCAGACTCTGTATTCTCCTTGTTTGCCTGCAGGAAGTTTAACCAACAACTCTGTGTCTCAGCATATACTTAAAATTAAGGTTTATTTTCAGAACTCTTTCACCAAACTCCAATTTTATAAATTAAGTTCATGTTAAGAGCATTCCATGGAATATAACAAAAAGCATATCTCAAGCCGGTTTCTCAAACGTACCTACCCCACCTTTAAGTACAGTAACGAAGTATTTGTACTCAACTACTTCCCACCTCTGGCAATGATACCCATGAGTATGTACTCCCTCACAAGTAGATATGTGGTGTGGACTCTGATAAGTACATACAGAGGTAAACCTGCAGGTGAATTCGACCCAACACTGCCGCGAGGCTTTGGTAGTCTTGCTAGTCAGATGTAGGACCATGAGGACGTTGGTGGGGAGTTCTCAAGTCCCTTTCCTTGATAAAAGCGTTCGTTCGATGGAGCTATGCAACATACACAAGCTCCACACTAAGATAAGATAAGAAGTACTTTCTTCATCCCAATGTGGGAAATGTTTGCATTGCAGCAGCATAAACAAAACAACAACAAGAAATTAAAGAGTAGACATAAACAATTCTAAAATGTTAACATCTCAAAATGGAATAAAGTCAGCATTAAAAGTAGAAGACATACAGTAGACTGTGAAGATAACAAATCTATAAACTCTCACAATGCAATGTGATCGCAGAGCTTTAGGCGCGATATAAAGCAGGATAGTATTTACATTAAGAGGGAAGGGACTATTCAATACAAACTAAATGTATAATATACACTGTAGTATTATGGCTCGAGAAGATTCTGCCCACTTTAAGTTTGAGACAAAAACGGATTGTTTCCAGATCCATTTAAGACTTTGACCGTCGTTAAAGGTCCATGTGGACAAATACATACATCTGACAACGCTCTGAACCATGGATGATTAACGACTTCCGATCTGGCGGCAGACCATCCCACAAATCCTCCAGAAGGCCCATTGTGGCGCCTACTTTGACCAAAAACAACACTGAGTGCAACCAGCAGCTTGTACTGTTTATAACGGAACATTTGTCTGGAAAAGACCACAAACGGTGGTTTTGTGACGAGCTTGCAGATCAGCAGAATCCATTTCGGCCCATGATTCATGTGTGTTTTGGTGTATATATTACAAAGATGGTAAAAGGTATTGATTACATATTTGGATTATTGTATGTAATGCCTCTCTTAGAACATTTCGTCCAAATGTGGTGCTTTTCTGATCCTTATTTCCAGAGATATATGTGTAATTATATAAATAAAATGTAATAAAATGAATAAATGAGAATGGTATCTGTGTTGTTGATCTGTAATATCACAGTGTTACGTTGATTTGTTTGTCCTTCTCGGACCATGCTCTACGCATTTCAGTGGTTCTGTGATAGAAAGCAACCAATCAGATCTTGTTCTGGGTCTCTGGGTCGAATACCCTTCAACAAGGTATTCTACATCCTCGATCGAATGCCCTGGCCGTTGCTCTGAATGAGAGCGTACGTTTGAACTGACAGTTTGATCAACCAATCAGATATTGATTTGTAGCCAATGGGCGTGTTCTTTCAGAGTTCCCCTCGGTTCCAGGTGCTCTAGAAGGCCCGCTAGTTAACTGGCTCCAGACAGAGGATCTAGATGAATGCCACGAAGCAATTTATTGTTTGTAACGTTGAAATGACAAGAGCAACAGGTGGAGAGGAAGGTGCTGCGGAATTGTTGTGAGTACCCTTTTCAAGACGACAGTGAAAAGGGGGGTGTGTCTACAGAAGGTCCAGTTGTGATAGACACGCTTCGCCACTGCGTTTTATGCTATCCTTCAGACTTCGTAGGATTGATTTCACAAAGTCATACCTCGGTTATCAGAGTATTGGTGCATCACTTCAGATCGCTACTCTGCAGTATGCCTCACTTTGTAATGTGTCTCTCGTTACCCTCTGAATCTCACGAGGGAACGCTCTCATCTCCTCTTACAGGGTTTACTTAGTGTCTCAGGAAGTGCAAATTGTGTTTGACTAGTGGATAAGTCAAATGGGAAAGACCAGATGTGTAGAGTAGAGGTGTAGAGGATTTGTTTTAGGGGTCATGCAAGTAGGATTTGGAGCCAGACAACAAATGCTGAGTCTTCAAAAATCCAGTTTTCCTCTGACGTGAAGCAGACTTTGTTGGAAAGGCACCCTGAAATGTGCTGTGTGTCCTCTTGAAGAGTCAGAGCAGCATTAGTCTGTCAGACACTATAAATACATTTCCTTTGGTTGCCTTAGTAACTAATGCAGCCCGATGAAAACAAGACGACGTGTCTCTATCATGGTGTTGTGAATACAGGTGCTTTAAACACAGCATACCGTCATACAAAAGGTAAGATCTTCCCCTATTCATTCTGTGCAAGGACAAACGTTAAGTACATTTGCCGGCTATATCTAAATCCACTTATCTGTTCTAACAGGATTTGCAGACGGAGTGCAACAAGAGGAAGGACAGTTGGCACACGCTTAGTTTAATAACATCTCAATTCAAAGCATTTATCCATTTAGCAACCCTTGTGACAGTAAGGATTTGATTAGACAGTCTTACACACAATAATATAATAACATAATAGAGGCTTGGAGAACTGCCTGTTGAAATAAGAAGAAACGATAAAATGTACATTTCTCTGCTTGAAATGTGTTGGTCTGTTGAAGCGCGTTTGCACCTGTTGGCCAACGGTACGTTGACATATGTATTTAATCGTTTGTTTGCCAGAGGAGATGCAGGAGCTGCAAGAGGAGTGGCCCCTGTATTAACGTGCATTTAGCGGTGATTACAGAGATGTTTGTTTTATCAACCTTTCTCTGAGTTGACCTTTGAAGCTATAAATATATAATATCTGAATCACTGGTTAGTTATACATCTCTGTATCAGGTCTCTGCGACCCCAAAGCCTTTTACAAAGTACGAGTCATTCACACCTCATGCATGCAGAGCAGCATCACTTGCTCTAAGGAAGCTCACACACACACACACACACACACACACACACAACACACACACACACACACACACACACACACACACACACACACACACACACACACACACACACACACTCAGACACCATGTATACATCACTTCAGGAGACATTACATTGACTTACATGCATTTCCTGGAGACTTATCCTAACCTTAACCTTAACCAACACATGCCTAACCCTAACCAAGTCTTCACCCTAAAATTAATGATTGGGGACCTCCAATTTGTCCCCATGAGGGAGGCGAGTCCCCACGCGTGACTGTGTAAACAGATTTAGGTCCCCACAAGTATAGTAATGCTAGGCCACACACACACACACACACACACACACACACACACACACACACACACACACACACACACACACACACACCAGAAGCAACTCAGGGTTCAGTATCTTGCCCAAAGACAGGGATTGAACCCACAATTTTCTGGTTGAAAGACGACCGCCCCCCCTCTCAGCCACAGTCGCCCAGTTCATTGCATGTATCCAATGAACAGCCTTTCTTACTCTAATTGAGATTAGACTGACACGCACGTGCACTTTTATCAACAGCCAGAAGAACTGCACAGTAACATGAGCATCTACAGATGACTGTGTGTATTCGTTGTTATATCTGAGAACATTGGAGTCTAATGTATGTCTTGTTTCCTCTCCTGCAGCAAAGTGGCGTGGCCTCACACAAAGGAGCAGCGGCGTTGTAAATCAATGGCGCTCTGTAAAGAATGTATGTTGCTCCTGTGCAAAAGAGAGTTTAGAGAGTTTTAAGAGCAGGAGTAAATTATGGGGACTGTCATCGCTGAAGTGTTTAACCATCCGTGTTGCCATGACAATCACAACTCCAGATGTAAACGTACTTCAGTGGCCGGTCACAGCAGAGGAAACCGCAGGTAGCTTTTATTAGAATAATAATCATGTCTGCGAAAAGAAGTGAAATACAGCCGTCGTAAAACCCTGCATAACAACTGAGCTTTCCCTGCTGCGACAAATCAAGATGTCTATCGTTAAAATAAGGCTCTATTAAACATTAAAGGGTAAGTTCAATAAAAGACTTTTAAGCCCCCATACGTAATGTACATTGAAGAAGTTATTGGCCACTGAAATACTTTATTCTTCTACTTGTTATCAATAAAAGTATCCGCTGTAACAGAAGAGGGGATAAAACCCACTTTCTGTTTAAAAACTACTTTAAAGAGTCTTCTCCTGCTGATGTTCAGGTGTATATCAGTGTGTAGTGTCTCTACTTTAAAGAGTCCTCTCCTGCTGATGTTCAGGTGTATATCAGTATGTAGTGTCTCTACTTTAAAGAGTCCTCTCCTGCTGATGTTCAGGTGTATATCAGTATGTAGTGTCTCTACTTTAAAGAGTCCTCTCCTGCTGATGTTCAGGTGTATATCAGTATGTTTGTGTCTCTACTTTAAAGAGTCCTCTCCTGCTGGTGTTCAGGTGTATATCAGTGTGTAGTGTCTCTACTTTAAAGAGTCCTCTCCTGCTGATGTTCAGGTGTATATCAGTGTGTAGTGTCTCTACTTTAAAGAGTCCTCTCCTGCTGATGTTCAGGTGTATATCAGTATGTAGTGTCTCTACTTTAAAGAGTCCTCTCCTGCTGATGTTCAGGTGTATATCAGTATGTAGTGTCTCTACTTTAAAGAGTCCTATCCTGCTGATGTTCAGGTGTATATCAGTATGTAGTGCCTCTACTTTAAAGAGTCCTCTCCTGCTGATGTTCAGGTGTATATCAGTATGTAGTGCCTCTACTTTAAAGAGTCCTCTCCTGCTGATATTCAGGTGTATATCAGAATGTAGTGTCTCTACTTTAAAGAGTCCTCTCCTGCTGATGTTCAGGTGTATATCAGTATGTAGTGTCTCTACTTTAAAGAGTCCTCTCCTGCTGATATTCAGGTGTATATCAGTATGTAGTGTCTCTACTTTAAAGAGTTCTCTCCTGCTGATGTGCAGATGTATATCAGTATGTAGTGTCTCTAATTTAAAGAGTCCTCTCCTGCTGATGTTCAGGTCTATATCAGTATGTAGTGTCTCTACTTTAAAGAGTCCTCTCTTGCTGATATTCAGGTGTATATCAGAATGTAGTGTCTCTACTTTAAAGAGTCCTCTCCTGCTGATGTTCAGGTGTATATCAGTATGTAGTGTCTCTACTTTAAAGAGTCCTCTCCTGCTGATGTTCAGGTGTATATCAGTATGTAGTGTCTCTACTTTAAAGAGTCCTCTCCTGCTGATGTTCAGGTGTATATCAGTATGTAGTGTCTCTACTTTAAAGAGTCCTCTCCTGCTGATGTTCAGGTGTATATCAGTATGTAGTGCCTCTACTTTAAAGAGTCCTCTCCTGCTGATGTCCAGGTGTATATCAGTATGTAGTGTCTCTACTTTAAAGAGTCCTCTCCTGCTGATGTTCAGGTGTATATCAGTATGTAGTGTCTCTACTTTAAAGAGTCCTCTCCTGCTGATGTTCAGGTGTATATCAGTATGTAGTGTCTCTACTTTAAAGAGTCCTCTCCTCTGATGTTCAGGTGTATATCAGTATGTAGTGTCTCTACTTTAAAGAGTCCTCTCCTGCTGATATTCAGGTGTATATCAGTATGTAGTGTCTCTACTTTAAAGAGTCCTCTCTTGCTGATAGTCAGGTGTATATCAGTATGTAGTGCCTCTACTTTAAAGAGTCCTCTCCTGCTGATGTTCCAGATGAACTATAGCCACAAAGGAAGCCATTAGCCGGGTCATTACAGAGCAATTGGCGCTGTATAATTACAAACTGTGTTGATTATGCGATGGATGCGAGACTTTCACACCATCACTCATTAGCATGCTCAACTGCATTTCAATGACCCGAGCATCACACTTAATACAGCCCTATATTAACATCATTAGAAGCATTTCACGTAATCAGTATAAGTTATGCCAAAGTTACTGGACACCAACGCTGGCTGAGAAGAAGGCTGATTATAGCTCTGATATGCTCCATCATTACTGACCACATACACATTTAACCACTCTCAAATGTATCAGCGCAATATTGCAAGTCGCTCCTATAACCAGAGGAGCAGACAATTCCAGCGTCTGAGCCAACTAGAATTGTCTCAGAGGAAAGAAAATAGCTCATACCCATTATCCTTAAATAATACTTTGAGCCTGCTGTTTCAAACACTTGTAGTCTGTGACATCTGGCTCAGAAGACTGAACTGTTAACTGCCTTGCTTCCTCGAGACTGACACAAAGGGAAGGACTTGTCCTGCCTGGAAACAGAGTAAATGAGACTGGACTCCGGCGTTAATGTTTCCAGACAGAAGACTTTAACTGCAAGTAGAAAACCCTCAAAGCTAAGCGCTAAGTGAGGACAGTCTGCAGAAACACTTCAACATGTCAGAGAAGCTGCTTTGATGTAAACTCCACCAAGCTGGTGCGATAGATGGGAACAAATTAAATAAATACATTTTCATTCCTCTCTTTTTCTGATTTGTCGATTGTTCCGTGGTTATTAAATGTATGTAAGTGTCCATTTGTTATATGCCTTGTAACCAACTAATCTTTTAAAATTCAAATACAAATAAGTGACAATAACTTCTTCTTTCTAAGGAGTCATGAGCTAAACAGCCGGGGAACCATTGGTGTAATCAATCTGAACAGTATGCACTTGAACGCCCTGAAGCAGTTCTGTGAGGTTTTAGTTTAGAAACTTTTAACCAATTTGGCTTGAACTGAAAATACTTCCTCCCCCTTGGATTGGAAAGAAAAGGGAAGTTGTCCGGTGTAATCTCACAGCGACGGTTCATGCCAGCAGTGGGCACCCTCCTTTGGTTCAGCTCGTTAACAACCCTCCAGGATGTTCCACCTTAAATCAGACTCACAGATGGTCCCAGTAAGTGGTTTCACTTCCTTTGGATCTCCTGACGTTGGCAGATTCTCATCAATGGCGAACCGTGGCTATCACAACTGGACCTTCTGTAGACACACATTCATCTAGATCCTCTGTCTGGAGCCAGTGAACTAGCGGGCCTTCTAGAACACCTGGAACCGAGGGGAACTCTGAAAGAAAACCCACCCTCCGCCGCCCCCCCACGGCATTATAATGTCCGTCTTTTCACTGTCGTCTTGAAAAGGAACTCACAACAATTCCGCAGCAACTTCCTCTCCACCTGTTGCACTTGTCATTTCAAGCATGAATTACTTCATCGCTTTCATCTAGATCCTCTGTCTGGAGCCAGTTAACTAGCAGGCCTTCTAGAGCACCTGGAACCGAGGGGAACTCTGACAGAACACGCCCATTGGCTACAAATCAATATCTGATTGGTTGATCAAACTGTCAGTCCAAACGTACGCTCTCATTCAGTGCAACGGCCAGGGCATTCGATCAAGGATGTAGAATACCTTGGTGAAGGATATTCGACGCAGAGACCCAGAACAAGATCTGATTGGTTGCTTTCTAACACAAACCCACTGAAATGCGTAGAGCATGGTCCGAGAAGGAGAAACAAATCAACGTAACACTGTGATATTACAGATCAACACAGATACCATTCTCATTTATTCATTTTATTACATTTTATTTATATAATTAAATCGATTTTTGAAGGCCCTGACGGTTCGCCACTGCTTCTCATGCATGGCTTCAGATGAGAGGACTTGTATTAATGGTGAGATGTTGGTGAGGAAACACAGGCTCAAATAGTTCACTGTATCAGTCATCACTGGAGAGACACATTCACACCCATACAAGGTGACGTAATAAAATAACAAAGCTGGTACCACGGCACCTCGACAATCCTTTCTCATTTACTCACAATGCCAGGCTGCTCTCTCGTGATGTAACCTGACATCCTCTGACAGACTCTAATACTTAGGTCTGATAACTAACGAAAGAACAACGTCAATGTTTATTACAAGAGAGGCTCGTTCCGGCTTTGATGGAAATGTCAGGGGAAGTTTTATGGAGCTAAACATTGTGTTTTATCAGTTTTATAATCTAAACTCAAGCCTGTACTCCAGCGACACTTAAGAGGATTACAACGTGTAATCACTGCTCACCTCCACCACGTGTTTATTGACATCATCCAGTTGTGATAAAACTTATGAAGCAGGAGAACACATGATTATACTTTGGGCTCATTGTGAAATAGAACTGGTCATTTAAATGAATAGCACACAGTTATTAACGCATGGATTGGATATTTGGTTATTGTTTGGCCTCGGAAAGCTTTTAATATAATGGTTGCATGTGTCTGTGTCAATGGAAGAAAGAGAAGACCGAGGAGGACAACAACAACAACAAGAAGAAATAGAAGAACAAGACAACGAGGGAGAACAACAACAAGACCAAGAAGAAGTAGAAGAAGACGTAGACAAAGGGAATTTATATTTTCAATTAAATCTAGTCGAATACCGGAGCGTATAACTTTCACCACGTGTTTTATATCCACCATATTCCTTATGAAAGCCATTCGTCACAGGAAGCAATACTTGTGAATGGTTGGACTGTATATAATATAAGCTAGAACTTTTTAGTAAAGGATTTAATTCAAGTTTGGTTTTGATTCAGAATTGTATCTAAGTATATTGTCTCACTTGTATTAAGTTGCGGTGTCACTCCTACTGTGATGTGAAAATCAATTTAACAGAGAGACGGAGGACACCAGAGAGGAGAGGGAGAACAAGTCGAGGACGGCTGCAGAGATATGGGAGAAGCAAAAGACTGTAAATGAGAAGCTGTCTGTCATCGATGGATGAAAACAGGAAGTTAAAGGTCGAAACCCAGAAGGGGAACACGGAGACTGGACAGAAAGAAACTATGATGCAACCGGAGTTGGCCGGTGGAAGTAACTCAATAAAGAGTGCTCCAAAACGAGGAGGAAATAAAAAGCAGAGTGTCGACGCTTTAGGGAGGAACAGAGGGTTCGAGCATCTGTTGATGAGTGGAAAAAGCCCAGAGGAGCATCGAGGAGGACATGTGGCAGAGAAGAGTCTGCCAGCTTTCAAACTATTACTGAGAGACATAAGATGACCGGCAGGGACAATCAGGCAGCTCACGCTCATCTGGGAAGTTCGTTTTGTGATAGTGACATTTACGATGCAGAGGATCTGGTTTTCAAAAGTGTGGATGATTTCATTGGATTTTGGATTACTGCATAATCCCAACGTTTATGATCCGTACACGTTTCCTTAAGAAGGATCATCTCCACGTATTAACTCCACTTAAAAACTAATGTTGGGCTCAGTGGCGTAACAAGGTTGTGATTGGCCCCGGTGCAAATATTGTTTTGGGCCCCGCCCCCCCCATCGCCCCAAACATAAGCGCACGCTCACACACACGGACATACACAACCACTCATAACAACAGCCTGCCCTGGCCTCAGACCACAGCCTGACAGTGGCACAGCGAACTAAGATCAAACCTGTTTCCTTGATGCTATAATATAGCTTTTGATCTTGACGTCAGGGGGTCCCAATAGCGCCATAGAGTCCCCTATCGGTTGGGGCTCTTGGGGGAATTGTTGGACCACCGCCGGGCACAGCCAGATCCAGCCTCTCCTCCTGGCTGGCTGGAGAAGAAGGTCGCACAGCCAAGGCCACGGGTAGAGCTTCACTTGTGGAGCTAGATGGCAATGGTGGAGGTGAGGCAGGTGAGCTATCGATAGCCTCCGGCTGCCGCTGCACGTCAACATTGCTAACGTTAGAGCACGATTTTGAGGACGATGTATGACAAAAAAACTGTCTAATTTAGTCAGTTTAGCCGTTACATCTCCTCGTTCTCTCTTGGCCTTTCTCTTTTGAGCGCCGCTCTTCTGCTTTGGTTTGTTGCACATTATAATTGCAAGCTATTACATTTTTTATAATGCTGCCGAACTTGCTGCTGCTAGCTACAGTACAGTACAGGTTGGTTGGTTACTTTGAAGACTGCGTGAACCGGTCAATGCCATTGGGGCTCCAAAATATTAAAAAAGAATATAAAAAAATATATATATTTATTTATTTTTTGCATAGGCCCCTTGCCGGCTCGATAGTTACGCCACTGGTTGGGCTATAAAGGAACTACAGCACGGTCACATGACTTCACGTCACCACCGCTAAGCTAAAGGTGGCTAATGTTGGGCTATAAAGGAACTACTGCACGGTCACATGACTTCACGTCACCACCGCTAAGCTAAAGGTGGCTAATGTTGGGCTATAAAGGAACTACAGCACGGTCACATGACTTCACGTCACCACCGCTAAGCTAAAGGTGGCTAATGTTGGGCTATAAAGGAACTACTGCACGGTCACATGACTTCACGTCACCACCGCTAAGCTAAAGGTGGGCTAATGTTGGGCTATAAAGGAACTACGCACGGTCACATGACTTCACGTCACCACCGCTAAGCTAAGGTGGCTAATGTTGGGCTATAAAGGAACTACTGCACGGTCACATGACTTCACGTCACCACCGCTAAGCTAAAGGAGGCTAATGTTGGGCTATAAAGGAACTACAGCACGGTCACATGACTTCACGTCACCACCGCTAAGCTAAGGTGGCTAATGTTGGGCTATAAAGGAACTACAGCACGGTCACATGACTTCACGTCACCACCGCTAAGCTAAAGGTGGCTAATGTTGGGCTATAAAGGAACTACTGCACGGTCACATGACTTCACGTCACCACCGCTAAGCTAAAGGTGGCTAATGTTGGGCTATAAAGGAACTACAGCACGGTCACATGACTTCACGTCACCACCGCTAAGCTAAAGGTGGCTAATGTTGGGCTATAAAGGAACTACTGCACGGTCACATGACTTCACGTCACCACCGCTAAGCTAAAGGAGGCTAATGTTGGGCTATAAAGGAACTACAGCACGGTCACATGACTTCACGTCACCACCGCTAAGCTAAAGGTGGCTAATGTTGGGCTATAAAGGAACTACAGCACGGTCACATGACTTCACGTCACCACCGCTAAGCTAAAGGTGGCTAATGTTGGGCTATAAAGGAACTACTGCACGGTCACATGACTTCACGTCACCACCGCTAAGCTAAAGGTGGCTAATGTTGGGCTATAAAGGAACTACAGCACGGTCACATGACTTCACGTCACCACCGCTAAGCTAAAGGTGGCTAATGTTGGGCTATAAAGGAACTACTGCACGGTCACATGACTTCACGTCACCACCGCTAAGCTAAAGGAGGCTAATGTTGGGCTATAAAGGAACTACAGCACGGTCACATGACTTCACGTCACCACCGCTAAGCTAAAGGTGGCTAATGTTGGGCTATAAAGGAACTACAGCACGGTCACATGACTTCACGACACCACCGCTAAGCTAAAGGTGGCTAATGTTGGGCTATAAAGGAACTACAGCACGGTCACATGACTTCACGTCACCACCGCTAAGCTAAAGGTGGCTAATGTTGGGCTATAAAGGAACTACAGCACGGTCACATGACTTCACGTCACCACCGCTAAGCTAAGGTGGCTAATGTTGGGCGTGATGACGTTTCGTCGTCTCATTTAGACACTCGTTAGCAACTGCTGTTTTTACGTTCACAGGTATTTACTGATGTATTTAATGTTATATTACAATTATTTGAGTCTAATACTCAAACTCAACTGCTTGATGTTGGACTCAATTCAAGCCGACTCGTCTACAGCCTTGCAACATCCTGTCACTGTATTTACTACAAACACTGAAATCCCCACACAGACACACACAGACACACACACACACACACACACACACACACACACACACACACACACACACACACACACACACAAGCAATCATCGAAAGCTATTGAGGACAAGATCTTTCCACGTAGGACCTCGACTCACTATTTCACATTTCCACTTTCTAAGGATTCGACTTAGAGACAAACAATAGGAGCCGATGAACAGTCGATGAAAGCTTGTTGGAGAAATCCTGAACGAACCTTCAAAAGACGCTGTAATTGGAAATATAAGGGTTCTAAAAGGAGACCATTATTGAGTAAATTGAAAGGGTTGAGCCCCGCGTTGGTGGCGGAGAAAATTGATCAGAAACTTAAGCATGGCACTCGGACAAGAGTCAGACTTTGATCTTCTGGAGCTGTTCAAACTGTTTCCTTGCTAACTTGTATAGAAAGTGTTTCCTTCATCTTGTGAACACGAGAATATCTCTTTGAAGCTTCGTGTTCAAACAATTCTCATTATATTTGAACGTCCGTATATCGATCTGTTGTTAGACTTCTAAACAATGGAAGAGGAAGATCTTTAAAGAAGCAATACCACAGCGTAGAAATACTCAAGTAAAAGACCTGCATTCAAATCAAAGAACCAAACGTAAAAGTAATAATTTACCAGAATGGTCCAATTCAGAATAATGTATGTTCTGTGTTTCTTTATTAATAATGTATACATCTGATCATCAAGCACATTTTAATTGATTTATAGGGGATTTCGCCCTCATGTGGAAAGGTATAAATAGAGTTGAAAAGACAAAATTGTTTGCAGATTATTATTTTTTAACAGGAGCAATTTGGGGTGAAGTGTCTTGCCCAGGGACACAACGACATGCTGACTGCAGTGGGGTTTGAACCTGTGACCACCTGATCCGAACACCTACGCTCTATTCACTGCGCCACACGCCCCCCCACAACTTCAATTTAAAACATGTGATTGAGACAAGTGCCGTCAGATTGAGGCGTGATTGAAGGTCATTCCAAGACCAAGGACCGTAATGAAAAAGACTCCTTTCTCCAGCCTCAGTCCGCACGGCAGGAACCTGCACCCGTATCCACACACTGGAGCAAATCTGGCTCATATGTACAGTGGAAGCTTTCCTAAAATGGCTTTATACATTAATAAAAACCAATGCTGCATCCTACGCATAGTAAGTGAGGACCATCCAGTTCGGCTGTACAGTTTGCAATGATGAGTCCTATAGTATAAGTGCATTTGATATAATAACCTAGAAGCTTTAAAGCAATTTGGCGAATCAATATCTTCCAATATTCACCATCTCAGTTCTATTCCAATATTCTGATAAGCTATTAAACATAAGTAGTGGACAATATACATATGTTTATTACATTACATGTTAGACGCTTTTATCCAAAGCGACTTCCATACATTCAAGGCTGTGGACAATCCCCACAGGAGCAGTTTGGGGTGAAGTGTCTCAGGGACACAACGGCTGCAGTGGGACTCGAACTTGGTACCCCCTGATTCAAAGTCCTGATTCAAAGTTCAGCGCACTAAATTCAGCGCACAATCCCACTGAGCCACAGCCTCCCCATGTATGATTATAAACTGTACAAAGGCACCATTGGGTTGTATAGATTGTACTTTTTAACAAACTGTTTGCCGATGACGCACTGTTTTATCAGAGTAGATATCTTATTATTATTATTAGTTCTTCAAATCTTTATTCTTCCCCTTAAACTTATGTCAGGCAATACTTTGGCTCTCCATAACTTCAGCTTATTTTCAACTGCAGAAACCATTCAAATATTAAACTATTCAGCCTGTTCAGGAATCGATGGGAAACCTTCAACTCTTTAAAAATATTTCATACTTTTTGAAATATTCAGCTTTTTAAACTCTTTTTTTAACATTGAAGTCAATGGGAAGAGCCTTCAAATCAGCCAATACTTTGGCTCTCCATAACTTCAGCTTATTTTCAACTACAGAAACCATTCAAATATTAAACTATTCAGCCTGTTCAGGAATCGATGGGAAACCTTCAACTTTTTCAAAATATTTCATAACTTTTTAAATATTCAGCTTTTTAAACTCTTTTTTTTAACATTGAAGTCAATGGGAGATGCCTTCAAATCCACTTTTCCTACACTTTGCGCCAAATGCTTCTCCTTCCACATAATTTCAGCCAGACACTTCATTCCAACTTTCAAATGATCACAATACGTTCAGCTATAAAACTTGTATAAAAGATATTTGATATCTTTTACAC
Organism: Harpagifer antarcticus; assembly: GCA_902827135.1. Taxonomy (NCBI): domain Eukaryota; kingdom Metazoa; phylum Chordata; class Actinopteri; order Perciformes; family Harpagiferidae; genus Harpagifer; species Harpagifer antarcticus. The sequence goes on from CADEHL010001289.1 coordinate 27,303, forward strand.
TTTTTGAGATATTGAAATTAGTTTGGAGCTTAGCAGAGAGGCCTTTTTCAGATTTTAACATTAGAGTGGATGGAGCAGCTCGTTAAGTCTAGAGTGATTTGATCTCAAAACAGAATGCGGGACAGCTCGAAATTCTGCCCCAAAAATGTTTTAAACTTGCCATAATTCCCAAACCCTACACTCCTCAGACATATTTGTTCATGGAAAACGTAGGAAAACCTCTCCTAGGTTGAAAAATACAAAAAACATAAGAAAAAATATTTTAAAAAATGCCTCTTGAGGGCATGAAGTGACAAAAACGTTCAACATTCCTCCATTGAAGCCCATTGTAATTTCAGGCAGATATTTCCTCACGGTAGCAGCCGCACACCTTTAGTTAAACTGCCAAAAAGGCCACATTATTAACCCGAATTACACAAAAATTACACTTCAGATACTCAACTTCCTTGACATGCTTCACGTTTTGAAATTTCACAGATATCTGTTACGGTTCGTCCACAAAACGTTCACACGTAAGAGGTTTATCTCTCAGTCAGAACAATGGAAACCTGTGATCTCTACAGAGCTCGTTAGCTCAACTACAAACACCTGTGTGATGCAACACGATGATGTCATCGCTCCAGCTGACACGCAGCAGACTTCAGCAGTCCAGCTGTGAAGACATCTTCGGGACAGTTTGGAGAGTTCTTCAAATGCTGTTGCCATGACCTTGAAACACGGTTTTCTCACAGCTTCAGTGAAAATACTCCAAACAGCCCAGAACTTCACAGGTTTGATAACGATGAAGCCATCAATCCATCTAAGCGTAGTATGGCGTGTCATCAAATGTCATGTGCGACAGACCACTCGCCATGAAACACGATGAGGCTGTAAGTCCAATGGACACGGTCCAATCGTCCCCCTATCTTCACTTGTATATCACCGGTCCGTGACTCAACAGCTCTACGCCAAATCTGAGATCTCACCATATGCCGTTTCCACTATAACTCCTATGCAAATGTTGAAAGAGTGCTCAAACTTCACATGTGTGCTAACAGTCCAGCCGTGAAGACGTCTACGTGACAGTTTTGAGATGTCTTCAAATGCCGTTGCCATGGCAAGACAATGCTCCCCATGAAACACGGTTTTCTCATAACTTCAGTGAAAATACTCGAAATGGCCCAGAACTTCACAGGTTTGGTAACGATGCAGCCATCAACACATCTAAGAGTATTACGGGATGTCATCAAATGCCGTTGCCATGGTGACAGATCATTCACCATCAAGTTAGTTCAAAAGTTTCCCAAACCTTTTTACTTTCTTTTCTCATCTTGATACAAATTCATTCACTACTACTTACATCTGATATTTAACTCCTTCAGCCTATTTTCAGCTGCAGAACCCATTGAACTATTACATTATTCAGCTAGTTCAGGACATCAAGGCTATACATGTTGTTGTTTATACCTTTTTTAAACCTTTTCTTTTTAATATTAAGCTTTTTCTGCATTTTTTTAGCTAAAAGCAGCTACCATTCAGCTAATAACATATTCTGCTTTTTCTGCACTTTCAGCTAAATTCAGCCATAAATGTTCACAGTTTACATTCGCACGCATTTTCTGCAGGAAATGCATTTTCTAGTTTTCTATCTTAATCACATACTATTGGTTCAAGTACAAATACACGTCGAACATATGTTTCTATTCCCAATATTACATAAATATCCAAGTAAAATATGGAAATAAAAGTGACATAACCTAGAACATTCTTCATTTTTGCCAGGTACGTTTACACATACAAGGAATTTGCTTTGGTGTCATAAACAATCTAAGAGAATAAGTTGTAAAATTCAAGTATTTAGACAAAATGTCATTTTAAATATACAAAATATGCAAGACCCCCAGAAACATATAATAATAATAATAATAGATTTAATTTGTTAGCGCTTTTCCAGGTGCTCAAAGACGCTTTACAGATATAGTGAAGGGAAAAGGAAAGGAAGGAACAACAAATAAATATATAGTTAAAGTTAAAGTCAAATAACACAAAAACAATCACACATTAAAAGCCAGATTGAAGAGGTGAGTGCTTTGAAGGTGGTGAGGTCAGTGCAGTCTCTGATGGGTTGGGGGAGTGAGTTCCAGAGGGAGGGGGCAGCGACGGAGAAGGCTCTGGCCCCCTAGGTCCGGTGATTGGTGCGGGTGGGGATGGATAGGAGGTTGGCTTCTGATGAGCGGAGGCAGCGTGAAGGGGTGTGGTGGTGCAGCAGGTCTGTGAGGTGGGGGGGAAGGGGTGTGGTGGTGCAGCAGGTCTGTGAGGTAGGGGGAAGGGGTGTGGTGGTGCAGCAGGTCTGTGAGGTGGGGGGAAGGGGTGTGGTGGTGCAGCAGGTCTGTGAGGTAGGGGGAAGGGGTGTGGTGGTGGTGCAGCAGGTCTGTGAGGTGGGGGGAAGGGGTGTGGTGGTGCAGCAGGTCAGTGAGGTAGGGGGGGGGGCTGATTGTTGAGGGCTTTGTGGGTAATGAGGAGGACTTTGAAGTTGATTCTTTGACGGACGGGGAGCCAGTGGAGGTTCTGGAGGACGGGAGTGATGTGGTCTCGGGAGCGGGTGTGGGTGAGGAGGCGGGCAGCAGAGTTCTGGATATGCTGGAGTTTATTGAGGAGGTTGGATGGTATGCCGTAGAGGATGCTTAGGTTGGATGGTATGCCGTAGAGGATGCTTAGGTTGGATGGTGTGCCGTAGAGGATGCTTAGGTTGGATGGTATGCCGTAGAGGATGCTTAGGTTGGATGGTATGCCGTAGAGGATGCTGTTGCAGTAGTCGAGTCGTGAAGTGATGAATGCATGAATCAGGGTTTCAGCAGGAGGAGAGTGATGGGCGGAGACGGGCGATGCTATTGAGGTGGAAAAAGGCGGTCCTGGTGATGTGATTTATGTGGTGGTTGAATTTGAGCTGACTGTCGAAGATAACTCCGAGGTTGCGGATGTGAGGGGGGGGGGGGATAGAGTGTGGCTGTCAATGGTGAAGTTGGGGGGCCAATGATGATGATTTGGATATGAGTGACATCTGTGCTAAATATGGCCGAATGACATCATCCACCAACTGATGTCGGACCAAGATCTTGAGAGCTCTCTGTCAAATAAAAAAATGTCCAAGACTCTTTAGAAAGTGTGTGAATGGTTTAGAGCAATGTGGTGTATAACAAAGACGAGTCCTTCTTCTATTCGCTTACTTCAGTTTGTTGTATAATTGTGGGCGGGGTATACCTGGAGCTGTCTCAGACCGAGCAGGTTTGGGGGGTTTGTGACAACTTTGCCCACTCTCCCAGTGCCTCACCTGTCAGAGTCAACCACTAATAACCTGCTTTGATGGGGGGTCTGTGGGAGAGGAGAACAATGTGGGCTCCATATATATTTACGGGGAGATATGGAGGGAGAGGAGGCTGAAGAAATGCAATCAATGCCAGTCAGAATGTGCATTGGAATGGGAACAAGGCGATGAGAAGGAAGTAGATGCAGAGGATTAATCACTCTGTCAAACAAGTGACTTCTTATTTCCAGACAAAATAACTTTGTGTTTAGTTACAGCAATTTCATGTTGGATTGGTGACAGAAGCGCAAAATACTAATACCTGAAAATCAGCAGGAGAGGACTCTTTAAAGTAGAGACACTACATACTGATATACACCTGCACATCAGCAGGAGAGGACTCTTTAAAGTAGAGACACTACATACTGATATACACCTGAACATCAGCAGGAGAGGACTCTTTAAAGTAGAGACACTACATACTGATATACACCTGAACATCAGCAGGAGAGGACTCTTTAAAGTAGAGACACTACATACTGATATACACCTGAACATCAGCAGGAGAGCACTCTTTAAAGTAGAGGCACTACATACTGATATACACCTGCACATCAGCAGGAGATGACTCTTTAAAGTAGAGACACTACATACTGATATACACCTGAACATCAGCAGGAGATGACTCTTTAAAGTAGAGACACTACATACTGATATACACCTGCACATCAGCAGGAGATGACTCTTTAAAGTAGAGACACTACATACTGATATACACCTGAACATCAGCAGGAGATGACTCTTTAAAGTAGAGACACTACATACTGATATACACCTGAACATCAGCAGGAGAGGACTCTTTAAAGTAGAGACACTACATACTGATATACACCTGAACATCAGCAGGAGATGACTCTTTAAAGTAGAGACACTACATACTGATATACACCTGCACATCAGCAGGAGATGACTCTTTAAAGTAGAGACACTACATACTGATATACACCTGAACATCAGCAGGAGAGGACTCTTTAAAGTAGAGACACTACATACTGATATACACCTGAACATCAGCAGGAGATGACTCTTTAAAGTAGAGACACTACATACTGATATACACCTGAACATCAGCAGGAGAGGACTCTTTAAAGTAGAGACACTACATACTGATATACACCTGAACATCAGCAGGAGAGGACTCTTTAAAGTAGAGACACTACATACTGATATACACCTGAACATCAGCAGGAGAGGACTCTTTAAAGTAGAGACACTACATACTGATATACACCTGCACATCAGCAGGAGAGGACTCTTTAAAGTAGAGACACTACATACTGATATACACCTGAACATCAGCAGGAGAGGACTCTTTAAAGTAGAGACACTACATACTGATATACACCTGAACATCAGCAGGAGAGGACTCTTTAAAGTAGAGACACTACATACTGCTATACACCTTAAAATCAGCAGGAGAGGACTCTTTAAAGTAGAGGCACTACATACTGCTATACACCTGAACATCAGCAGGAGATGACTCTTTAAAGTAGAGACACTACATACTGATATACACCTGCACATCAGCAGGAGAGGACTCTTTAAAGTAGAGACACTACATACTGATATACACCTGAACATCAGCAGGAGAGGACTCTTTAAAGTAGAGACACTACATACTGATATACACCTGAACATCAGCAGGAGAGGACTCTTTAAAGTAGAGACACTACATACTGATATACACCTGAACATCAGCAGGAGAGGACTCTTTAAAGTAGACACTACATACTGCTATACACCTGAACATCAGCAGGAGAGGACTCTTTAAAGTAGAGACACTACATACTGATATACACCTGAACATCAGCAGGAGAGGACTCTTTAAAGTAGAGACACTACATACTGATATACACCTGAACATCAGCAGGAGAGGACTCTTTAAAGTAGACACTACATACTGATATACACCTGAAAATCAGCAGGAGAGGACTCTTTAAAGTAGAGACACGACATACTGATATACACCTGAACATCAGCAGGAGAGGACTCTTTAAAGTAGAGACACTACATATTGATATACACCTGAACATCAGCAGGAGAGGACTCTTTAAAGTAGAGACACTGCAGAGACAGTAGGCAAGGAGATTTATATTTTGTATTTCATTATTTCCTCATCTTTACCCCCTTCAGGCTATTATTGCACGAACTACAGGTATCGTGTAAACGCTGTTGTCAACGGAGATACACAAACACATATTAGCAGGAGTATGTTTAGCACACACGCCTCTGATCCTTGGGTGTCCGTGTCCAGCTGTTAGGGGTCAAACTGGGTCACATAACCACGCTGCCCTGAGACAACCCAACAGAACATACATAGAGAGAGAGGGAGGAGGAGATGTGAGCCGTGCTGCAGAACGTCATGGATAACTGGATGTTCTCAGACCAGCAGGGGGTAAAAGCATTAAAGACGGTGTGAAGGATCCACGGCACGAACGCCCACATTACGATAATCTGGGTATGCTGAGACAAAGGGAAGTGGTGAGAGGTGGCAGCTGAAGGATGTATACACCAGCAGAGATCCCATCGGGGGGGCTGTGGACACTCAGGGAACGCATGCAGGCTCGAAGCTGTGCAAGCACCTGAGGATAAAACCGTTTTTGAACAATCTATGACACCCTAATTGTGAGGGAAAGCAAAAATACACCGCCTTCATTGTGTAGGGAAACACTCCATGGTGCTGTTGATTCAAAACTCATATCCAACATTGGTTCTGTATCCATGTGGGCAGTCTCGTTGGTGAAGCTCACTGACTCCTGGGATAAGAATGGAGGCAGAGAACAATGCAATCAGAGGAACATTGTGCCGAGGCTATAGGCAGGAAGTAGATCCAAACAACAGGGAATTCATCCTGAGTGCTCCATCGTGCATATCACATACTGGTAGTAACAGAATTGGTGTCAAGGCATCCTGCTGGCCTGGAAGCAAACCTCAGGAAGGTGAACATGTGTGGCTGCTACCTCGAGACATAGGACCGAAATACAGCTTCTCAAAAACACCCACAAAGAATTTACATGCGGCACAAACTGAGCTGACGAGCAAATACTGCCCGAGTTTTCCTGTGATATTCTCAATTATTCAGTAATATTCATACATTTGGGGCTTAATCAGCTTCTTTCTATGCAAATGAGCAGAAACAGTCAGATCTCTAAAGACCAGCGCTCTGACGACATGACCTTCTTTGGAGGAGACTTGAGCACAAGGTGATTCACACCCTGTCTTTCCAGTGCGAGAGCATTTAAACCCTGCATGCAAACACACAGCGTCGTGCAGGTGGAAAAGCTCACAAACAGGAATTGGCAGAACATCATAAACAGCGAGGGCACGATGCGAGCCACGTGCGTGCCAGCTCAGATGGCACACACGCAGGAAACTGTCCTTTTTCATTCCAACGCAAATAATAATTGGAGATGAAGCGCAGCTGGGGAGGCGGGCAGAGACCCCGCGGGTCACATGTGAGCAACAGGTGTGAACATAGTGGGAGCATCGAGCAAACTAGAACAAATACCGTGTACTAATACCATGCTGATTTGATTTAATAACAGCTATTTAAAAAAGAAGTTTTCAAATAAAGATTCTCTAGAAGTTTTTTCCACAGTACGAATACAATGCTGCATTTACTGGGAGTCAGTGGGTCAGATGATAAGATAAGATAAGATAAGATAAGATGGATCCTTTATTAATCCAATGGGGAAATTCAGGAGTTGAAGCAGCAACAGAGTGAAAGTACAGATTCACACAAAAGTAATACAATTATAAATCAAATTAAAATTATACACAGGTAAGTAGCTGTTAAGACAAGAATTGAATTAAGTGAATTAAATGAACATATATACATATCGGAGTCCAGGGGCGGACTGGGACTAAAAATCAGCCCGGGACTCTCGACCGGCCCACTTCGGTACCGCCGGCCCACCTCGGTACTGCAAGTAAATACCGCTAGTAAATTGTCAACAGGGGGCGGGGGGGTTAGTGACTTGTCCAACCGTCCCAATGGCCAGTCCGCCTCTGTCTGAGTCTGTATTGTTAAATATATGTACATGTATGTGTGCAGGTCAAAGTGATTGTGCTGACAGTGCAGATTGTATGTACAACGTGTGTTCGGGGAACAATCAAGAATAATAGAAAAACCTGCTGATTTCTTTATAGAAGTAAAACATGTGAGCAAAAATCCCCCAAACGCTGTACTATAAAACAATGCTGCGTTAATGTGTGGTCCTAAGGTGACATGAGATGGAAGCTAATGAAAAGATATTACGTTGCTGCATTGACTTGGAGTCCTTGGCTCAGAGGAAAGCTGTGGAGAAATCCAGACTTTTCAATTACAATACTGTGGATTTCTTGAAAGTGAACTAAAACCCAATTAAAAGAGGTGTGTCATACTGGTCCAAAGTGATTACCTTTGGCAGCAATGGCTGTGACGACCCCTCCACACCACGTGGGGTGCCGTCTGTGTGTGTGTGTGTGTGTGTGTGGGTGTTCGCAGGTTCAGGTGCTGATGAGCCGCAGCTGTGGGCCGACGCCTACCTGATGAGCTACACCTGATGAAGCGGGATAAAGGCAGCAGCCCAGCCGGTTGCGTCACTCTCACTCCTCTGGGCCAGCTTCAGCGACTTGTTGCTGGTGTCCATTTAGTTGTTGTGTTTAAACAAATAAACTATATATTCTTACCTCTCGCCTCGCCTCCCTGCTTTATGTTACAGCCCACGAGCCGGGTTGTAAAAGGCCATCAGAACAACGATCTGTCTGTGTTGTGTCTTGTCTTTTTCTGTCTTTGGTTTCCTGTTTTATTTCGTAACGTGTTCACCCCCTGTCTTGCCTGTTGCTTTCTGTCTGTGTTCCCTCCTACCTGATTTCCTGATTGTGTTCACCTGGTGCCCCTGTGTTTTCTCCTGCCTCCTCACCTGTCTCTTGTGTGTGTGATTAGTCTTGTGTGTATTTAAGTTCTGGTTTTTCTGTCTGTCCTTGTTAGTTCCTTGTTTCTCGTTAACTGTGCTCACTAGGAAGAGCTTTGTATTTGTCTTGTTGCCTTTTAATAAAGGTGTGAAATCTGCATTTGGGTCCTGCTTCGCTCAACCCTGACAAATTGGACATAGGGTTTCTGAATAATGGGCTTTTTCTGAAGAATTAGCAGTAATGACCATAAACGTGAATCTGATCTAATCTGAGCCGATATCTCAAGGTTTAAAGTTGACTTACTTCAACATCCATGCTTTTATAGCAGCACACACTAAACCGTAATACACATCTGTAAATACAAAGCTTTGAAAGGAAGGTAATACAACATGGAGGCTTAATGTGGGAAGTCAAAACTCCGTGACATCCGAACATTACGCGGATCACTCGAGGGCAGAGACGTTCATCTGAAACACTTAAAAAGGGTTTAATCGGCCCAGAAACAATGAAGGAAGGTGTGAGGAGGATCGGATATAATGTGAGGGGATAACCGGAGAAAGAGACGGGACGGTGTCAATCTGTGAAGAGGACAAATTGAAGAAGAAGGATTAGGCGTTGAAATGTTCCAGAAAGAGATCAATCTTCGGGAAGCTGAGGATACACACAGAGAAAGGAGCGGTGTGTTAAATACACATTGTTCTGATCCAAGGTAATCAACGCTAATCGGGGGAATCAAGCCACGTGGCGTCCACTTTGAAATGCATCGCCACATCTGAGTCTGAATGCAAACCGTAACCCCTACAGGTGGGCATTGTCTGAGATAATCGTCGGCTCATTTTGTCTGGCGTTTATTTAGTGAGAAATGGCAGGGGATGCCACCCTTGACGCCTTTTACTTGAGACACCTGCTTTCTTTCTACACAAAGACATCTCATACGGATATAGAAACCATTGCTTGATGAAAATATACTAGAACAGGCGTCTTCTGTGCGGGACAATGCACCACATTTCTGTGTCCAAGCTGCAGATTACATCCAGCTCCATTTCATCTCATGGGACATTATTTATTATCCTACAGTCCAAACTAAGCTTTCCATTTAGAGTCAACATACTTGTATCTGCCCCCTGTTCAATGCGTTAATGCAGGGACATCTTGATATCTGCAGCAGGGACATTAGTGTCTCTAAAAAGAGGTATTTTTAAATGATGGTATCAGTCATTTATCTAATGATCCACAACGTTAAACTGAAACACAAGAGACCGCTGTTTGTTTCCGGGTTTCTTTGGAAAGTCAGCATTGGTTTCAAACACATATTTAAACTGGGTCAGCTCACCCACACGGCCAATCAAATCCAGTCAAATGTCCTAAACTCTCTGTAAGATGCCTATTGATGTCTTTGTTCAAACACAATATACGTGATTGCAATTTCAACAGTCCTCCCGGTCAATTCTCTACGGAAGAAATAGTCCCTGTGAACACGGCCCACACTGTGATCTATGGACATTCCTTACACTTCAAAATCAAATGTCATTTCGCGAACACATGTATGAAAGCGTTGAGATCATTACTGAATTTTCCTGACAATCAATGCCCAAAGCATTCGAAGTGAAGCCATAAGTGTTTCAGCGTTAGAGTCTGTGAGCTTATTGTGTTTATTCTGGTGGCCTTGCAGTTTATTTTGATGTTGGCTCTGTCCTCTCGTTTCAGGTGTCATCACTTCCTGTCGTGGTGTGTCACCTGCCAGCTTGATTGTGGTCTCCTGTTTGCACCTGTGCCTCATTAACTGTTGTGTATATGTAGCCCTGTTCTTCGGTTCGTCTTGCCTCTATACCAAGTCCATGTCTGTACTCCCTCGTGTAACCATTGAGCATACTAGTCGAACCTAGTGAACTTTTGAGTATACTAGTCGAACCTAGTGAACTATTGAGTATACTAGTCGAACCTAGTGAACTTTTGAGTATACTAGTCGAACCTAGTGAACTATTGAGTATACTAGTCGAACCTAGTGAACTATTGAGTATACTAGTCGAACCTAGTGAACTATTGAGTATACTAGTCGAACCTAGTGAACTATTGAGCATACTAGTCGAACCTAGTGAACTATTGAGTATACTAGTCGAACCTAGTGAACTATTGAGTATACTAGTCGAACCTAGTGAACTATTGAGTATACTAGTCGAACCTAGTGAACTATTGAGTATACTAGTCGAACCTAGTGAACTATTGAGCATACTAGTCGAACCTGGTGAACTATTGAGTATACTAGTCGAACCTGGTGAACTATTGAGCATACTAGTCGAACCTAGTGAACTATTGAGTATACTAGTCGAACCTAGTGAACTATTGAGTATACTAGTCGAACCTAGTGAACTATTGAGTATACTAGTCGAACCTAGTGAACTATTGAGCATACTAGTCGAACCTGGTGAACTATTGAGTATACTAGTCGAACCTGGTGAACTATTGAGCATACTAGTCGAACCTAGTGAACTATTGAGTATACTAGTCGAACCTAGTGAACTATTGAGTATACTAGTCGAATCTAGTGAACTATTGAGTATACTAGTCGAACCTAGTGAACTATTGAGTATACTAGTCGAACCTGGTGAACTATTGAGCATACTAGTCGAACCTGGTGAACTATTGAGTATACTAGTCGAACCTGGTGAACTATTGAGCATACTAGTCGAACCTAGTGAACTATTGAGTATACTAGTCGAACCTAGTGAACTATTGAGCATACTAGTCGAACCTAGTGAACTATTGAGTATACTAGTCGAACCTAGTGAACTATTGAGCATACTAGTCGAACCTAGTGAACTATTGAGCATACTAGTCGAACCTAGTGAACTATTGAGTATACTAGTCGAACCTGGTGAACTATTGAGCATACTAGTCGAACCTAGTGAACTATTGAGTATACTAGTCGAACCTAGTGAACTATTGAGCATACTAGTCGAACCTAGTGAACTATTGAGTATACTAGTCGAACCTAGTGAACTATTGAGTATACTAGTCGAACCTAGTGAACTATTGAGTATACTAGTCGAATCTAGTGAACTATTGAGTATACTAGTCGAACCTAGTGAACTATTGAGTATACTAGTCGAACCTAGTGAACTATTGAGCATACTAGTCGAACCTGGTGAACTATTGAGTATACTAGTCGAACCTGGTGAACTATTGAGCATACTAGTCGAACCTAGTGAACTATTGAGTATACTAGTCGAACCTAGTGAACTATTGAGTATACTAGTCGAATCTAGTGAACTATTGAGTATACTAGTCGAACCTAGTGAACTATTGAGTATACTAGTCGAACCTGGTGAACTATTGAGCATACTAGTCGAACCTGGTGAACTATTGAGTATACTAGTCGAACCTGGTGAACTATTGAGCATACTAGTCGAACCTAGTGAACTATTGAGTATACTAGTCGAACCTAGTGAACTATTGAGCATACTAGTCGAACCTAGTGAACTATTGAGTATACTAGTCGAACCTAGTGAACTATTGAGCATACTAGTCGAACCTAGTGAACTATTGAGTATACTAGTCGAACCTAGTGAACTATCGAGTATACTAGTCGAACCTAGTGAACTATTGAGCATACTAGTCGAACCTAGTGAACTATTGAGTATACTAGTCGAACCTAGTGAACTATTGAGTATACTAGTAGATCCTAAAACCTTTTTTTTTAAATCAAGAGTCTTTGTGAGTCCTTCGTGTCAATAAGATGAAGCCTATGTGTTGACACAACTGAAATTATACACAGATATATACTCAACACTCTTGAATCCTTCATACAAAACCTCTCAAAACTCACTTATTCACTCAACAACTGGGATTATGACTGTTTGTATTCTGATTTTATGTAAAGCGCCTTTGAGCATTAGGACCAGCGCTATTCAGAAAGCAACCGCAAAGTCACGACCTCAGCAAATTGCTAATATATGTCGGATATGTCCATGGAGAACCCGAATAGCCGTCGTGGTGCAAAGTGACTCTGAAGAAGCCATTATGATTCGCAGTCAGTGTATTAATCATAGGCTAGCATTAGCATGAGGGGACACACGTGACCTTGTGAAGTACGCAGAAGTGATGGATGTGACATTAAGGCAATTGTGGTAGTGGCTGAAGCAGAATTTATCAAGTCTTTCCGACAGAACAGGAAACGTTGTCCCTCAGGGTCCAGAAGGCAAGGAGGAAAAGCTAAGCCTCGGAGAGTTAGTGATTATAAAACTTTATTTTTGCTGCTGGCATCGTTAAAAAAGCAATTTAGATGTTCTCTTCTTTTAAACTTATAATGAGTAACTCTGATTTAGACTTTTGACTGAATGCTGAAAATGTAAAATGAAGACTCTATGAAGGACGGGGTGTTATTTTACTATGTATCCCCAAGTGAACCAAATCCACTGAAATACAGGAAACTGAAGTTGTTCTGCGGCGCCTGGCTGTCAGAATATTTCCATATCAAGTACATGGTGATTAGCTGCAGTGCAGTACAGAGACAGAAACATCCTCAAGTTATTCACACATCTGATTCAGAATAACTCAATCAATCGATACTGCATCGCCTCAAACTACCTCCGCCTCACAATCAGCTCGCAAGTTAAAGTTTTCCAGATTGAGACCCCACTGCAACCCGGAGTTTATCTAGACATTACCCGAGGAGTTCAACACATTACCTGTACCAAATCGTCTGACCACATCACCCCAATCCTCATCCAACTTCACTGGCTCCCTGTCCAGCACCGGATTGACTACAAAGACCTTCTGCTTACATACAAAGCCCTCAACAACCTTACCCCCACCTATCTCTCAAACCTCCTCCAGGAATACACCCCCTCCCGCTCCCTGCGCTCATCCTCAGCCGGACTCCTGACTGTCCCCACCTACCGCCTTAGCACCATGGGAGCCAGGGCTTTTAGCTGCACCGCGCCCAGGCTATGGAACTCTCTGCCTCCACACATCAAACAGTCTGACTCGATCACGACATTCAAACCCCACCTCAAAACCCACCTGTTTAAACTGGCCTACTCTAAGACGCATTCAACCTGCTCTCACAGACCCTCCTCTCACTCCGTCACTCCACACTCTTGTCTTGCCTCTCTTATGCTTTCATGCGGCTGTATTGCCTTGTCGGTTCGATAAATTGTGTTCCGTTTTTGTTTTAGCTGTTTTAACTTTTAAATGCACTGTAAGGCGACCTTGGGTGTCCTGAAGGGCGCCTCGAAATAAAATGTATTATTATTATTAACATGAGAAAGCCAATGCGAACACACTGCAATGAAATGGATGTCTCGCTGCCAGGTTCCCAGAGTAAAGTCTGGTGATGTGTGATCGAGCTCCTGTGGAGATAAAACAGGAGAATTCACAGTGAGCTTGTATCGGCATGTTGATGACGTTTCTAACAACACTGGTGTGAAAGAAACACATTCGAGGGTGACGAAGAAGAAGACATTTTCGAGTACAGAGACGACGAGATTCGGGATCTTATGTCCGTAAAGGAAGAACCTCAAACGAGTTGAAGGAACAGCAAGATATTCGGATATTCAATCTACGTGACCACGGCCTTTTTGCATCATGTCAAAGGCACCAACCCTCCCCTAAATTAAACGTAGCAGTGAGTGGGATAAGAAGCATCTGACAGTGGCCATCTTCCTGTTCTAAATTAAAACTCCAGACGACGGGAAGACCTGACTCTCTGGATTATAAACCCAAGGAAGGAAGTGATATAATCAAATATCAAATCAACGTTTATTTAAGAAGTCCAATATCACACATTCTACATTTGTCTCAGTTACAGTTTGTACAGAATATGAATAGACACCCTCTGTCCTTCTGACCCTCACATCGGACAAGGACACCCCCAGTTACTGGGAGAAACCCAATGGGGAACAAACCCAGTTAATGGGAGAAACCCAATGGAGAAACAAACCCAGTTAATGGGAGAAACCCCCCAGTTAATGGGAGAAACCCAATGGGGAACAAAACCCAGTTAATGGGAGAAACCACCCAGTTAATGGGAGAAACCCAATGGGGGAACAAAACCCATTAACTGGTAGAAACCAAATGGGGGAACAAACCCCAGTTAATGGGAGAAACCCAATGGAGAAACAAACCCAGTTAATGGGAGAAACCCAATGGAGAAACAAACCCAGTTAATGGGAGAAACCCAATGGGGAACAAAACCCAGTTAATGGGAGAAACCCCCCAGTTAATGGGAGAAACCCAATGGGGGAACAAAACCCATTAACTGGTAGAAACCCAATGGGGAACAAACCCCAGTTAATGGGAGAAACCCCCCAGTTAAAGGGAGAAACCCCCAGTTAAAGGGAGAAACCCCCCCAGTTAATGGGAGAAACCCCCCAGTTAATGGGAGAAACCCCCCAGTTAATGGGAGAAACCCCCCAGTTAATGGGAGAAACCCAATGGGAGAAACCCCCAGTTAATGGGAGAAACCCCCCAGTTAAAGGGAGAAACCCAATGGGGAACAAACCCCAGTTAATGGGAGAAACCCAATGGGAGAAACCCCCAGTTAATGGGAGAAACCCCCCAGTTAATGGGAGAAACCCCCCAGTTAATGGGAGAAACCCCCCAGTTAAAGGGAGAAACCCCCCAGTTAATGGGAGAAACCCCCCAGTTAAAGGGAGAAACCCCCAGTTAAAGGGTAAAAGGTAGGAACCCTCAGGGAGAGCAACAGAGGAGGGGTTCCTCTCTCAGGACGGACAGACGTGCACTAGATGCCGTGTGTAAATAGGAGATAATACATATAGTCCAAATGCTGGAAGATGCATGAGTCTATACATATATATGAGAACAAATGCACTCCTATGTTCGTATCAACTATCTGTTATTGATTTCTCAGTAGCCATCGCTTCACCAATGATCTCTAGCTTTTCAGGCAACAGATCGTACGAGAGGCTGAGAGACGTATCAAATAGAGCTTATGTGTTTCAGATCAGATTTGTTAGGTTAAGAAATAGAATTGGTTCATTGATACTGACGTGGAGGAGGCTATAGCGTTCGTTCAGCTTCCTATAGCCTACACACTCGTCTGAGACGCTTCCTGATGTTCCTGCAACACCAATACTGACACCTTATTATTTAATAATACCTTCATTTCACTACTGGTTACGTTATGTGTCTCCTATCGGCCTTTATCTGGTGTCAAAATATTGATCATGGATCAGAGCATTTGCATACGAGACAACGAGTGTTTTTAAAGAGTAGACTTTGCTGGTAATAAATGATCCATCACACGCCTTACATTTATAATACCATGATCTGTTTATGCTGGATTTGAAAGGACGCCTGCAGGGTAAGAGGACAGCGAGGAACAAGTGGAGTCGACTTTCTCTCCTCAGATAAAGAGTGATCAGATGTTGTGCTGCTTGAGTTCACATGAGAACACGGATAGCCTGAAGTGTGAAGAAGAAGAAGAAGAAGAAGAAGAAGAAGAAGAAGAAGAAGAAGAAGAAGAAGAAGAAGAAGAAGAAGAAGAAGAAGAAGAAGAAGAAGAAGAAGAAGAAGAAGAAGAAGAAGGTCAGCTTGATATTTCATCCAACGGCCAACTTTTTAATCTTTAGTGTAATTGATTTCGGGGGATTGTGGATGTATTATCGTGCGGCTAAAACGCATCATTTATTAGTGAAGAGTACGTTCTCTTCTCTGAGTCTCCACAGGCTGAGGATCTGAAAGCAGAGTCGGTTTGAAAGAGGCTGCCGGACCGCTGATTAATCATCTCCAATGCATTCCTACTTTTCTACTTTTTGAAAACCCAACGTTTCAGAACACATTTTCCAAAACACATGAAGAAACATTTTCAGCAACGTGACAACACATGCAGCGTTTAGAGAACATTCAGCACCTTGAGGAGACATGCTGAAGAAGCTCAAAACACAACGGAGACCAGGGGACACTAAAGAGTGACGCACACAGCTGGGAGACCAGGGGACACTAAAGAGTGACGCACACAGCTGGGAGACCAGGGGACACTAAAGAGTGACGCACACAGCTGGGAGACCAGGGGACACTAAAGAGTGACGCACACAGCTGGAGACCAGGGGACACTAAAGAGTGACGCACACAGCTGGGAGACCAGGGGACACTAAAGAGTGACGCACACAGCTGGAGACCAGGGGACACTAAAGAGTGACGCACATAGCTGGGAGACCAGGGGACACTAAAGAGTGACGCACACAACGGAGACCAGGGGACACTAAAGAGTGACGCACACAGCTGGGCACGGTGCAATGTAAACGCTGCATGTCTCCTCAAGGTGCTGAGTGTTCTCTAAACGCTGCATGTCTCCTCAAGGTGCTGAGTGTTCTCTAAACGCTGCCATGTCTCCTCAAGGTGCTGAGTGTTCTCTAAACGCTGCATGTCTCCTCAAGGTGCTGAGTGTTCTCTAAACGCTGTATGTCTCCTCAAGGTGCTGAGTGTTCTCTAAACGCTGCATGTCTCCTCAAGGTGCTGAGTGTTCTCTAAACGCTGCATGTCTCCTCAAGGTGCTGAGTGTTCTCTAAATGCTGCATGTCTCCTCAAGGTGCTGAGTGTTCTCTAAACGCTGCATGTCTCCTCAAGGTGCTGAGTGTTCTCTAAACGCTGCATGTCTCCTCAAGGTGCTGAGTGTTCTCTAAACGCTGCATGTCTCCTCAAGGTGCTGAGTGTTCTCTAAACGCTGCATGTCTCCTCAAGGTGCTGAGTGTTCTCTAAACGCTGCATGTCTCCTCAAGGTGCTGAGTGTTCTCTAAACGCTGCATGTCTCCTCAAGGTGCTGGATGTTCTCTAAACGCTGCATGTCTCCTCAAGGTGCTGAGTGTTCTGTAAACGCTGCATGTCTCCTCAAGGTGCTGAGTGTTCTCTAAACGCTGCATGTCTCCTCAAGGTGCTGAGTGTTCTCTAAACGCTGCATGTCTCCTCAAGGTGCTGAGTGTTCTCTAAACGCTGCATGTCTCCTCAAGGTGCTGAGTGTTCTCAAAACGCTGCATGTCTCCTCAAGGTGCTGGATGTTCTCTAAACGCTGCATGTCTCCTCAAGGTGCTGAGTGTTCTCTAAACGCTGCATGTCTCCTCAAGGTGCTGAGTGTTCTCTAAACGCTGCATGTCTCCTCAAGTTGCTGAATGTTCTCTAAACGCTGCATGTCTCCTCAAGGTGCTGAATGTTCTCTAAACGCTGCATGTCTCCTCAAGGTGCTGAGTGTTCTCTAAACGCTGCATGTCTCCTCAAGGTGCTGAGTGTTCTGTAAACGCTGCCATGTCTCCTCAAGGTGCTGAGTGTTCTCTAAACGCTGCCATGTCTCCTCAAGGTGCTGAGTGTTCTCTAAACGCTGCATGTCTCCTCAAGGTGCTGAGTGTTCTCTAAACGCTGCCATGTCTCCTCAAGGTGCTGAGTGTCTCTCCTCAAGGTGCTGAGTGTTCTCTAAACGCTGCCATGTCTCCTCAAGGTGCTGAGTGTTCTCTAAACGCTGCATGTCTCCTCAAGGTGCTGAGTGTTCTCTAAACGCTGCATGTCTCCTCAAGGTGCTGGATGTTCTCTAAACGCTGCATGTCTCCTCAAGGTGCTGAGTGTTCTCTAAACGCTGCCATGTCTCCTCAAGGTGCTGAATGTTCTCTAAAACGCTGCATGTCTCCTCAAGGTGCTGAGTGTTCTCTAACGCTTGCATGTCTCCTCAAGGTGCTGAGTGTTCTCTAAACGCTGCATGTCTCCTCAAGGTGCTGAGTGTTCTCTAAACGCTGCATGTCTCCTCAAGGTGCTGAGTGTTCTCTAAACGCTGCATGTCTCCTCAAGGTGCTGAGTGTTCTCTAAACGCTGCATGTCTCCTCAAGGTGCTGAATGTTCTCTAAACGCTGCATGTCTCCTCAAGGTGCTGGCCATGTTTCTGCATGTGTTTTCTTTCTCCTGGTGTGTTGGGATGTGTTAGCGCGTTAGCACCTGTCAGTCTCCGTGGTTACAGCTGGGTCACTCAGGGATAAAGCCTTCATTCTTCCACATCATTATTTACTTTCTTTCACAATAACAGTCAGTTGTGTTGAAAGCAGCACATTTCTGATAGAAAGCCTACATTTCTAAGAACCTTGGAGTGGAAAATGTTCAACTGTTGTTCTCTGCTGCTGGCTCTGCACCCATCCCCATTATTCATGCTCTCTATTCACTGTGAAGCTCGCCTTTCAACAATGCCAGTGTTATGAATTATAGCTAAATGAATGAGGGTCATTTGTCTGAAAGCATACCTCATATTCTCTGAAATGCACACACACACACACACACACACACACACACACACACACACACACACTTCAGGGGACATTACATTGACTTACATGCATTTCCTAGAGACTTTTCCTAACCAAGTCTTCACCCTAAAATTAATGATTCCTCCAATGTGACCCCATAAGGGAGGCGAGTCCCCACACGTGACTGTGTAAACAGATGTAGGTCCCCACAAGTATAGTAATGCTAGTCCACACACACACACACACACACACAAGGAAAACCTCCAGTTGAAAAATGAAGCTGTATCTACTGGCGGGAAGATAAAAACTATTTCTGAGAAATGCACACAGCTGTGAGAACCTGAGAACTGTTCATCCATCATGATATTTTTGGAGGAGGGCCACACTTCCTGTTTGAATAAAATAAAAAAGAAAGCCTAACACAAAATCACAACGGATCTAATTTCTAGCCATCTTCTCTGTTAAAATGACTGACACCATTAAATCAATGATATGTCTACCGATTGCATGTGCTCAATGGAAAAACACGGCGTAGTTCAATACTCGATTCTGATTGGTCAATTGGGACATTTCAGAGGTCGTTCATTTTTGCTAACAGACCGTCGCAAGGGACTCAATATAGCGCTAGACGCCAGATAAATCAACAGAAGAAGACAGACAGGAAGTAAACACTCCAGGGAACAGCAGAAGAAGACAGGCAGGAAGTAAACACTAGAGGGAACAGCAGAAGAAGACAGGCAGGAAGTAAACACTAAAGGGAACAGCAGAAGAAGACAGGCAGGAAGTAAACACTAGAGGGAACAGCAGAAGAAGACGGACAGGAAGTAAACACTCCAGGGAACAGCAGAAGAAGACAGACAGGAAGTAAACACTAAAGGGAACAGCAGAAGAAGACAGACAGGAAGTGAACACTAAAGGGAACAGTATAAGAAGACAGACAGGAAGTAAACACTCCAGGGAACAGCAGAAGAAGACAGACAGGAAGTAAACACTAAAGGGAACAGTAGAAGAAGACAGACAGGAAGTAAACACTAAAGGGAACAGTAGAAGAAGACAGACAGGAAGTAAACACTCCAGGGAACAGTAGAAGAAGACAGACAGGAAGTAAACACTAAAGGGAACAGTAGAAGAAGACAGACAGGAAGTAAACACTCCAGGGAACAGTAGAAGAAGACAGACAGGAAGTAAACACTAGAGGGAACAGCAGAAGAAGACAGACAGGAAGTAAACACTAAAGGGAACAGTAGAAGAAGACAGACAGGAAGTAAACACTAAAGGGAACAGTAGAAGAAGACAGACAGGAAGTAAACACTCCAGGGAACAGCAGAAGAAGACAGACAGGAAGTAAACACTCCAGGGAACAGTAGAAGAAGACAGACAGGAAGTAAACACTCCAGGGAACAGCAGAAGAAGACAGACAGGAAGTAAACACTCCAGGGAACAGTAGAAGAAGACAGACAGGAAGTAAACACTAAAGGGAACAACAGAAGAAGACAGACAGGAAGTAAACACTAAAGGGAACAGCAGAAGAAGACAGACAGGAAGTAAACACTAGAGGGAACAGCAGAACAAGACAGGCAGGAAGTAAACACTCCAGGGAACAGCAGAAGAAGACAGGCAGGAAGTAAACACTAAAGGGAACAGCAGAAGAAGACGGACAGGAAGTAAACACTAGAGGGAACAGCAGAAGAAGACAGACAGGAAGTAAACACTAAAGGGAACAGCAGAAGAAGACGGACAGGAAGTAAACACTAGAGGGAACAGCAGAAGAAGACGGACAGGAAGTAAACACTAGAGGGAACAGCAGAAGAAGACAGACAGGAAGTAAACACTCCAGGGAACAGTAGAAGAAGACGGACAGGAAGTAAACACTCCAGGGAACAGCAGAAGAAGACAGACAGGAAGGAAACACTCCAGGGAACAGTAGAAGAAGACGGACAGGAAGTAAACGCTAGAGGGAACAGCAGAAGAAGACGGACAGGAAGTAAACACTAGAGGGAACAGCAGAAGAAGACAGACAGGAAGTAAACACTAAAGGGAACAGCAGAAGAAGACGGACAGGAAGTAAACACTAGAGGGAACAGCAGAAGAAGACAGACAGGAAGTAAACACTCCAGGGAACAGCAGAAGAAGACAGACAGGAAGTAAACACTCCAGGGAACAGCAGAAGAAGACAGACAGGAAGTAAACACTAAAGGGAACAGCAGAAGAAGACAGACAGGAAGTAAACACTGAAGGGAACAGCAGAAGAAGACAGACAGGAAGTAAACACTCCAGGGAACAGCAGAAGAAGACAGGCAGGAAGTAAACACTCCAGGGAACAGCAGAAGAAGACAGACAGGAAGTAAACACTAAAGGGAACAGCAGAAGAAGACAGGCAGGAAGTAAACACTCAAGGGAACAGCAGAAGAAGACAGACAGGATGTAAACACTCCAGGGAACAGCAGAAGAAGACAGACAGGAAGTAAACACTAAAGGGAACAGCAGAAGAAGACAGACAGGATGTAAACACTAAAGGGAACAGCAGAAGAAGACAGACAGGATGTAAACACTCCAGGGAACAGCAGAAGAAGACAGACAGGAAGTAAACACTCCAGGGAACAGCAGAAGAAGACAGACAGGAAGTAAACACTCCAGGGAACAGCAGAAGAAGACAGACAGGAAGTAAACACTAAAGGGAACAGCAGAAGAAGACAGACAGGATGTAAACACTAAAGGGAACAGCAGAAGAAGACAGACAGGATGTAAACACTCCAGGGAACAGCAGAAGAAGACAGACAGGAAGTAAACACTCCAGGGAACAGCAGAAGAAGACAGACAGGAAGTAAACACTCCAGGGAACAGCAGAAGAAGACAGACAGGAAGTAAACACTAAAGGGAACAGCAGAAGAAGACAGACAGGAAGTAAACACTGAAGGGAACAGCAGAAGAAGACAGACAGGAAGTAAACACTCCAGGGAACAGCAGAAGAAGACAGACAGGAAGTAAACACTAAAGGGAACAGTAGAAGAAGACAGACAGGAAGTAACACTAAAGGGAACAGCAGAAGAAGACAGACAGGAAGTAAACACTAAAGGGAACAGCAGAAGAAGACAGGCAGGAAGTAAACACTAAAGGGAACAGCAGAAGAAGACAGACAGGAAGTAAACACTAAAGGGAACAGCAGAAGAAGACAGACAGGAAGTCAACACTCCAGGGAACAGCAGAAGAGGACAAACAGGAAGTAAACACTAAAGGGAACAGCAGAAGAAGACAGACAGGATGTAAACACTAAAGGGAACAGCAGAAGAAGACAGACAGGAAGTAAACACTAAAGGGAACAGCAGAAGAAGACAGGCAGGAAGTAAACACTAAAGGGAACAGCAGAAGAAGACAGACAGGAAGTAAACACTAAAGGGAACAGCAGAAGAAGACAGGCAGGAAGTAAACACTAAAGGGAACAGCAGAAGAAGACAGGCAGGAAGTAAACACTAAAGGGAACAGCAGAAGAAGACAGACAGGAAGTAAACACTAAAGGGAACAGCAGAAGGAGACAGACAGGAAGTAAACACTGAAGGGAACAGCAGAAGAAGACAGACAGGAAGTAAACACTAAAGGGAACAGCAGAAGAAGACAGGCAGGAAGTAAACACTCAAGGGAACAGCAGAAGAAGACAGACAGGATGTAAACACTCCAGGGAACAGCAGAAGAAGACAGACAGGAAGTAAACACTCCAGGGAACAGCAGAAGAAGACAGACAGGAAGTAAACACTAAAGGGAACAGCAGTAAAAGACAGACAGGAAGTAAACACTGAAGGGAACAGCAGAAGAAGACAGACAGGAAGTAAACACTCCAGGGAACAGCAGAAGAAGACAGACAGGAAGTAAACACTAAAGGGAACAGCAGAAGAAGACAGACAGGAAGTAAACACTAAAGGGAACAGCAGAAGAAGACAGACAGGAAGTAAACACTAAAGGGAACAGCAGAAGAAGACAGACAGGAAGTAAACACTAAAGGGAACAGCAGAAGAAGACAGACAGGAAGTAAACACTCCAGGGAACAGCAGAAGAAGACAGACAGGAAGTAAACACTAAAGGGAACAGAAGAAGAAGACAGGCAGGAAGTAAACACTCCAGGGAACAGCAGAAGAAGACAGACAGGAAGTAAACACTAAAGGGAACAGCAGAAGGAGACAGACAGGAAGTAGACACTAAAGGGAACAGCAGAAGGAGACAGACAGGAAGTAAACACTAAAGGGAACAGCAGAAGGAGACAGACAGGATGTGAACACTAAAGGGAACAGCAGAAGGAGACAGACAGGATGTGAACACTAAAGGGAACAGCAGAAGGAGACAGACAGGATGTGAACACTAAAGGGAACAGCAGAAGGAGACAGACAGGATGTGAACACTAAAGGGAACAGCAGAAGGAGACAGACAGGATGTAAACACTAGAGGGAACAGCAGAAGGAGACAGACAGGAAGTAAACACTAAAGGGAACAGCAGAAGGAGACAGACAGGATGTAAACACTAGAGGGAACAGCAGAAGGAGACAGACAGGAAGTAAACACTAAAGGGAACAGCAGAAGGAGACAGACAGGAAGTAAACACTAAAGGGAACAGCAGAAGGAGACAGACAGGATGTAAACACTAGAGGGAACAGCAGAAGAAGACAGACAGGAAGTAAACACTAAAGGGAACAGCAGAAGGAGACAGACAGGAAGTAAACGCTCCAGGGAACAGCAGAAGGAGACAGACAGGATGTAAACACTAGAGGGAACAGCAGAAGGAGACAGACAGGATGTAAACACTAAAGGGAACAGCAGAAGGAGACAGACAGGATGTAAACACTAGAGGGAACAGCAGAAGGAGACAGACAGGATGTGAACACTAAAGGGAACAGCAGAAGAAGACAGACAGGAAGTAGACACTAAAGGGAACAGCAGAAGGAGACAGACAGGATGTGAACACTAAAGGGAACAGCAGAAGGAGACAGACAGGAAGTAAACGCTCCAGGGAACAGCAGAAGGAGACAGACAGGATGTGAACACTAAAGGGAACAGCAGAAGGAGACAGACAGGATGTGAACACTAAAGGGAACAGCAGAAGGAGACAGACAGGAAGTAAACACTAAAGGGAACAGCAGAAGAAGACAGACAGGAAGTAAACACTAAAGGGAACAGCAGAAGGAGACAGACAGCACTGATAGGAGCGTCTCTCTACACTGGAGTAGCATCTGATCAGTGAGTCACATGAACTGTTCTGTGGATGCTCCATTACTCCCAGCATGCATGTGGCTCTAAAACAGAAGACTTGAAGAGGAGCAGCTGGTGTGAAACCCGGCGTGACGTTGTGAGGTGAGACCTTTTCCACCGCAGTTCATTTTATCAGGAGGAGTGACTCATCTCTTCCACGTGAGGATAGAAGTGAAATATAAGGTTGAGGCACCTGGAAGTCATTCTGGGAAAAGTGTGAATCAAGACTGGCATCACTAGAAGTGGCCATGATGTTATTATTATTATAAGTCTTAATGAGCGAAACAGGGAAAGCAGAAGTAATATAAGATGGCTAGGGACTAAAAGGCTCTGGTTCTAAAGGAGTTCTGACATTTCTTTAATTATTTAAACTGTCAGAGATTTGGTTTTAAACCTTTTAAAGGTCCCATGTCATGCTTCTCTGGTTCTGACCCGTCCCCTTGTGTTCTGTAGCTTCTGCATGTGAACGGTCTGCAGAGTCTCACACCCTCAAAGTGCACCCTGTAGCGAGTAAAGCTCTAACACAGAGAAGACCTGTCTGTGCTGCCCCAGAACGCCTCGTTGGACATTTCTCATTCTCCATTTGTTTACTTCCGGGAACCAAGTGACGTCATGCGGAGCTCCTCACACACCAGGACCTTTAGCGTACATGTTCACCTTTCAGGGAGTCCCATTGACTTGCATAGAGCTCCCTGGTTGGTAACAGACGAGTTGGGATGGTGGAGAAATGCTCTCCGCAGACCCATTCGTTAGAAACCTTCTTCTTACTCAATATCAAGCCACACTTATTGTTTTCACTTCGGCTGTGTGTGTGTGTGTGTGTGTGTGTGTGTGTGTGTGTGTGTGGTGTGTGTGTGTGTGTGTGTGTGTGGTGTGTGTGTGTGTGTGTGTTGTGTGTGTGTGTGTGTGTGTGTGTGTGTGTGTGTGTGTGTGTGTGTGTGTGCTCAGAATGAGTTTCGCTTGTTCTCGCTGTATCGCCGACCCGGAAACCACACCAGTAAGCCAGCTCACTGAGCAGCGAGCCTCGCAACGTCCCGACCAATCAGAGCACACTGGGCTCACAGGGAGGCGGGGCAGGAGCTCCAACAAGCCGTGTAGGACAGAGAGTGAATACACAGACTATACAGAGATGCTGTTTGAGAAACCAATGTGAGTTTGGAACATTTAACAATGTAAATCTATTCTAGTAGACCTCAACGATGGGACTATGATCAGTAGAAATGGGACCTTTAAGTATTTTTGCTAGCTAAGCGTAGCTAAAACACTGGAAACGGCCTAAAAACACACCAATTTTACCATTATTTCTGTTTTTCCATAACTTTAAAGTAGCAATCATTGATGTTTAATATTAGCAATGGATTGAATTATAAGAAAGTAGGATTACAGCGATAAATCCACAGGAAACTGTCGACATTTAACTTTTTCCATTCAGCGTCTTAGTGTCTTTCAGTCGTCTTTAACATTGTTTTGGTTTTATGACAACTTAACGATTTTGGTTCGGTCAAAAGTCATTTTCTAATTACAGAAGAAAGTTGTTTAAAACTGTCTGCCGGACTCAACACAGTGCAGCATTCAACAAAGAGTCAGATATCTCTATATCTCGTTTTACTAAAAAGAGTGAAACGTGATTGTTTTTGGATTTTCTTTTGCTCAGACATTCATTTCATTAACTTTATAATATGACAACATGTCGAGGTTTATCAATCAATGCAACACAACTTTCCTTTATTTGAGGAAAATCACTCAGTTAAGCAGGACATAAGGCAAAGACAATAGAGAACCCGGAAGTGAGTCAGCATTTCTCCACTTCCTGTTCCCTCGTCTCAGAGCCAATGGGATCTCTCCATAGGGTTTTGGAAAATATCTGAACTAAGGTCTGTGGTTGAGACTCATTGAAGAGACGGATCACGTTTTGTTCTACATTAAATCCATCAGCAGTGACCCCTCTGTGATTTCTGAAGAGTTGACGTGTCTGAAAACGATGGTTGTTACCAAGTGGCTGAATAGGACTACAGAAGTCGTGGAGGCCGTTGTACGTCATTACGCCGAACACGTGAACACTCCTCTAAGTTAGTTTCTGTTCTGCTTGAAAGCAAGTCCTCCTGCAGACTGTTCAAACAAACGCTTCAACTCGTTCCATTTAGAATCTGTGTGTTTGAATATGGATCTTAAGTTGGCGTGACGTTGAAGCAGCGACCCGGCTGTAGTTCCTTTATAGCATAACGTTAGCATTTTGCTTCTGGGACTAGATTTATGATTGGAAAATGATAAAAGTAGACATGTGGATATTATCCGGCTGAACAAAACGTGACCCGTCTCTTCAATGTGTCTCAGCCACAGACCTGACTTCCAGCTATTTTACTAAATCCTATTGCATTGCGTTTTGACGAAGGAACCGGAAGGAGCTTACTCCCGGGTTTTAGAACGCGTCACTGCGGCACTCAATGGTCCTTTGCTAAAAAATACTTAAATCGTATGTTTAGAGTAGGAAGTGTTGTCAGGAAGTGTTAGGAAACTGATGTTGACACAGTTTCGGCCCCGGGCTGTATCATCCCTCGTCATCAGTCATTACTCACAACGACTTGTAATCGAAATGTCCCTAACATCGACTTAT
The DNA here is from genome assembly GCA_902827135.1 of Harpagifer antarcticus. NCBI lineage: Eukaryota > Metazoa > Chordata > Actinopteri > Perciformes > Harpagiferidae > Harpagifer > Harpagifer antarcticus. The sequence goes on from CADEHL010001289.1 coordinate 53,632, forward strand.
TCTCCAGTTAATCTTCGTTTAGCTGCCGTCTAACTGGAGCTGCTTCCTCTGCCTGTCCCGTGGAAATGCTTCATTTGTGTCTCTGTAAATCGTTGTTGGTGTCTCTGTAATTTCTGCATCTGCTAGTACCAATTACCGTAATGAGCTTTTCCATCCTCGACGTCTCTTTAAAAAATCTCTTCCAAGCAGATCCGTCTCTGAGCCAGGCAGCTGAAGGCAGGGCTGTTTCACAGTGATTGCCTCTCTATGTGCTCTCAAACAAACACATCTTGTTTTATGGATTTTTAACAGCCGAGTCTACAATTTCTACAAAGCCTCGCATTTAAAGACCATAATTCACACAAAGAACAACCCTCACCTGACTTCTTGTTTTGTATATTACCGATCTACTGTAGAGCTAAAAGATGTAAGCCTGACAGACACAAATAATGACTGACAATTAAACAAATACTGTGAAAAAGTCGACTGTTGTTTGAGTATTGCAGAGGACATTGTCGTATCTCATTCTCTCATAAAACGACATTGAAATACCTACAAGGCAGTGGCGAGCCGTCAGGGCCCTCTCTGATATTCCAGATATAGATAAACAGATAAACCCTTCGAATCTGCCTGTTCAGTTTCTGTTTGAATGTGAAGGGTTAAATGAAAGAAGCTCCTTGAGCCGCCTCTGCGAGTTGGGATAGGACCCTAACTGCAGACCCTGGAATAAGATCACAGCAGTTGATGACCTACTGCATTCTCACTTTAAACTCATCTTCACCTCTGTAAAGTTTCCTGACTGCTTCTCTCCTGGCTGGGACGCCACTGTGGTGACAACATCTGTCCACAGTTAGACATACACCTGGTGAATCACTTCAAACCTCCTCTGGTTGAGTCCCTGCTTCAGAAGGTGTCTCCAGGAGCACACAGTGAGAATATAACCAGCCTGTTGTGACTGGTAACCAGGACATTCGTCACAACATCCTCTAATATGAATAATGGAAATGAACAGCAGGAATTGTGTGGAAACCTTTCGTCGCCACAGGCACAGCAAAGGGGTTTAAAGAGGTAGTTTTCTTTTATTAAAGTTTCCGCTTTTAATAAAGTCTAAATCCACTTCTGTCTTGCCTCCTCCGTCACATCTTATGGTATGCATGACTACAACATACAGCCTAGGCCCTTAAACCTGGATTTATCTTCAATAAAAACCTGGCTCTTCCTCAGTCGTTCACCTCAGATCTTTCTTCACGTCTGCAGCGGTATTGAAAGCAACTGATTATTAATAAAAGCTGTAATCTGGTGTCACGTTCTCCAGATGTGTCCTGCTGGCAGAGGCTTCCTTTGTATTCATGTCTGCAGTAAATCTACATCTATTTCCCCCGGCGCCGTGCGGTGTCGCTGTAAATCATTGAGCAGTGCTTTGTGATTTCTATCTGCTGCCGTAAACAGATCTCTCATGTTTGTCCTTGGAGGAACGTGGTCAGATTCTCATAACCCGAGTTTATCTGAGTCCACAAACACCAAAGAATCTGTTATCAGATCTGTATATAGAAACAGTTATCAAGGCAAGGCAAGTTTATTTATACAGCACGTTTCAACACAAGGCCATTCAAAGTGCTTTACAACAAATATTAAGAGTATACAACACATTAGAAACATTAAAAAGCAAAGGTAGTGTCAGGATTATTGTGTTATGTCACGTTTTGTATGTCTAGGTTTGGGTGTTGTGCTGTTCTCCCTGTCATGTTTTCCTTCTGGTTTATTGTCTGGTCCTTCTCTCTGTGTTTTCCCCTGTCGTTAGTTTCCCTGGTGTGTCTGATTGTCTGATTGTGTTCACCTGTTGCCCTTGTGTTTCTCCTCCCTGTCGTTAGTTTCCCTGGTGTGTCTGATTGTCTGATTGTGTTCACCTGTTGCCCTTGTGTTTCTCCTCCCTGTCGTTAGTTTCCCTGGTGTGTCTGATTGTCTGATTGTGTTCACCTGTTGCCCTTGTGTTTCTCCTCCCTGTCGTTAGTTTCCCTGGTGTGTCTGATTGTCTGATTGTGTTCACCTGTTGCCCTTGTGTTTCTCCTCCCTGCCCAGCTGTTTCTCGTCTCGTGATTACCCCTCCCTGTATTTAGTCTCTTCCTGTGTTCAGTGTAGGTTCGTCTTTTCTCTGTGACTGAGTTCACCAGTGAGAGTTCTGTTTTGTCCATGTTATTTTTATGTTATCCTTGAAATAAAGGCTTTGTTCAGCGTTATCTGCATTTGGATCCTGCTTGCTTCACTCACCGTAACAGATAGTAAACATGATATGAATAAAAGTTACAGTGAGATGTGAATAGTTCAATTAAAAGCAGCGGCAAAATTAAAAGTCTTTCGTCTGGATTTAAAAGTAGTCAGAGTCGCAGCGGACCTGCAGGTTTCTGGGAGTTTGTTCCAGAGATTTGTTCAATATCCCTCACCGAATTCTCTCATTCCTCTACCCCGAGTCTTCCTGTGAAATTATAGTTATTTTGACACTTTTCTAATCTTTTTACATTCCTCTCTTCTCTTTCATCCATCTTGCATCCCCAGACAACACATGTTCCCGTTGTACTGTTACCTGAACCCATCTTTGGACTTTTCCATCACCGCAATACGCCATATTTAATTTCGTCTTAATGTACATTATTTAATTTCATATTCTCTTCTTGTACATATCATATTCTATTTAAATGTATACAGACTTCTTGCACTATTTCTTATTTGTATTTTTGTGTTTTATTATATACGTTGCATTGTTGGAGGACCCCAGGTCAGAAGAATTTCTAAGTGCTTATGACAATAAAACCTGTGAATCTTGAAAGACAGTCTTGATCTGTGACCTGCAGGTTAATGCATTCACACAAATCCCAATGCATGGAAAGACTGATATCAAATATGTCGTGTAAAATCCAGGAAAGGCTGAGCACATCTTCAGGACACGTTTACATAATGATAAGATTTCACAATGTTGTCCCTGATAGCTCTGCAACCGTGCAAGATGTCGTCATGAAACGTATCAGATGTTTAGGTGACTTCCACATGAAGGTATGGTTGGAAAATAAGTGTGTAAGCACAAGGGGGGGCAAAGAAACCATGGCGATACTTAAGCCACGATACGATAGTATTGCGATTCTACGATATGCTGACTATTGCGAAACGATATATTGCAAATCACATGCGTCATATCCATGTCCGTCTTCCCTTCCTGGTTAAAAAATAATTCCACACCTTTGATTTAAAGGCAACCGGCGCATTTCAGATTCCTTTCTCCGCTGACGCCATCTTTGTTTTGACTAACTTCCTGCCAATCGCACTGACTTTCCCCATGACCGCACGAGAAATAGCTCAGCACCATCTAGTGGATTGAAAAAGCAATTGTTAGCAAAAGCTTTAATTTGGATTTTCAATATGAATAGTTTATATAATAAAATATCAATATATGGCATCCGTGTATCGATACAATATTGCCACGCAAAGTATCGCAAAACTATCCCTGCAGAAAGCACGAGTCTCTTCACTGAGATGTGCAGTAGTGGTTCTAGACCAATTTGACTGGGGGGGCCTCTGGGGGGGCAGTTATTTTCTTGCCCCCCCTAGAACTGCCCCTGGAGATGTACGGAGGACATTTTCCAGAGACGAGCAAACACTTTATAGCAGTATTCTGCAGCTGACAGGCGCTCATTGCTTCAAACTGCGAGTACCTGCATGACCAGAGGCACACAGGTCGAGTGTCTGTCACTCTTCCTGTGTGTAGTCCACCTGAGTCTCTCCTGGAAACACTTCTTCATCGTCTGCCCCGGGCTCTGGGAACGCCTCGCGGAGCTGCAAATGAGAAGGACCCTGTCGGAGTGAAATGCAGGTCCTCAGGGAGCAAAGTGTGTTATATGGAACCACAGGCCGTGGCCTAGGTTTGCATCTCATTCACGTCCTGAACATATGTGTCATTGTTTACTTCAGAGATACAGCTCCATTTTGCTCTCAAGGTGAAATCCCCTTTAAGAAGGCAAGTGTGAAAGTGATATGAGAGTCTCCTCTATTTGAATATTCCACTCAGGTCTACTCTGCAGACGCTGCTTGATAAGCTGCCCCTTAAAGTATTACATATTTGAAGAGGGTCAATATGCAGAAGAGATCCTTCAGCATATTGACTTATTGAGTCTCTACCTCCAAAATAACTTTGTTTGACTCAGGAAGTGTAGAGTCCAATAGAAGTACGACATTTAGAGTATTTTGGACAATCGTACAACATTTGCTGATATAAAAAAATCTGCTTGGACTTGATTTTGATTTGATTCAATGTGTATCATGTGAGATGTAGTGTCTCTACTTTAAAGAGTCCTCTCCTGCTGATGTTCAGGTGTATATCAGTATGTGGTGTCTCTACTTTAAAGAGTCCTCTCCTGCTGATGTTCAGGTGTATATCAGTATGTAGTGTCTCTACTTTAAAGAGTCCTCTCCTACTGATGTTCAGGTGTATATCAGTATGTAGTGTCTCTACTTTAAAGAGTCCTCTCCTACTGATGTTCAGGTGTATATCAGTATGTAGTGTCTCTACTTTAAAGAGTCCTCTCCTGCTGATGTTCAGGTGTATATCAGTATGTAGTGTCTCTACTTTAAAGAGTCCTCTCCTGCTGATGTTCAGGTGTATGTCTGAATTTAAAGTGTGTGTTGAGTTGGGCTGCATGCTGCCTGTTTATTGATCCACATCATTAGGAAGTCATGGACACACACACTTCAGAGGATAAGCCAAGGTACAGATGATCAGTCCTGTGGAAGGAAGAGCGCAATTATTTTGGGATCAAAGTGGAGCTGAGCGTTAAAAGAGGTCCTCTAACAACCCCTCCACCTCTGGGCCACTAAATGTCAGAAAAGTGAGTCCATAAAAAGCCCCTCTGATATTCCAGAGTCCCTGTGAACAGAGGTGTGTGTCCATGTTAAGAGCATGCAGAAAAGTGAGTCCAGGCTCCAACGTTCGTGACGCCATAACTCATTAACAAGGCTGACATTATAAATAGGGACATTTTAATTGTCCTCTCTCTCAATGTGCACTTCAGGAAATCGTAAATGTCAGCTGCAATCAGGAGTGATTATGAATCGTGTGGACATTTCTGCCACGCATCATTTTCCCTGTTTTTCACGTCACTCGTCTTCGTTTCATTTTGTCTCCTTCGTCCATATTTCATCTCACCTCATTTCCACTTTCTCCACTTCACTTCTACATTACTCTCCACGACAAGGACGTCAACCAGAACCCCAGTAGCATGTGTTTTCATCATTGAATGGAAGCAGTGGTTGGGAAAAGTCATGTTGAGATTTTCCAGTCCTACGCACTGCCTATTTCAATAAACGCTCACACCGTACACTAAAGCCACATTTGGCCTCGTGTTGTTTCATCGTATTTCACTCCAGACGAATCAAAATCCATCTTCTCTTTCTCCGAACTCCAGCAGAATTTTACGAAGCACATCCAGTGGAAAAACCCGCTGAGGAATTTGGATCTTGATACGATTACAGAAAGTCTGAATTTATAGACGTGCCCATTACTCTCTTGGGAATGCTAGTAAATATCCTTTTATCTATTCTGCTGGATTTATCGTCCACAGTGAAGACTTCAAGGATGGATGCTATCTGGCTGTAAAACCAAGCCGCTCAGAAGTCTAATTAAGAAGATCAAACTATGTGAATCATTTGTTAACGAGGACTTTAACAATGTTTGAATTAGTGTAATTATACTGTCGTAAGTAATTAGACCGTACACATCTGTTTGGTGTGGAAAACAGCTGTGATACGGGATGATGAGAGAAGTGAGACAGAAAACAGGTCATTTTGAGAGCTCTTAAGGCCCGGACGCACCAAGCTCACCCCAGAGACTACGTCCCGACGGACCAAGCTGACCCCAGAGACCACGTCCCGACGCACCAAGCTGACCCCAGAGACCACGTCCCGACGCACCAAGCTGACCCCAGAGACCACGTCCCGACGCACCAAGCTGACCCCAGAGACCACGTCCCGACGGACCCGACTGTTGCGTCGCCTCGCGTCTCTGCGTCTCGGCCAACAGTCGCACTGGAACTCACCGCAGAGACTTCAGCCGACGGCCAAGAAGCACGTACGAACTGCGCATGCGTGAGTGGCAATACCTCTCCTTACCAGCAGGCGGCGGTAGTGCGTGTTCGTCATTCAAAAGAGGCAACCGGAAGACAGACTGTGATGTAAACAAACAACAAATAGCGTGCGTTACATTTTCACTCTCGTCCATCACAGACTGTTTCACATAACGACTTATCGAAAAACATGTTTACTGGAAAATTAAAGTAATAGCCGTCTGTGTGTGCCTTCCTCACTTCCGTTTCGCACGCACCGATTCGCTAAGCTGAACAGCCAATCAGAGTGATTTCTTTTGCAGACAGCCTCCCGATTCCACATGTTGTCGCGGAAGGTGTCGGCCGGAAAGACGGGGCGGGACACACCAATCTGAGTCGGGCGACAGGACGCTCATCGACGGCCAGACATCTATCGACGGCCTTTGTAGCTTTACATATTAAATATTATATAGACTTGTTCGTTTTGAAAGGACATTTTAAGGGGCTTTAATTTATTAATGCAGCTTTAAGTTGTGCACTTTCTCTGCAGACTTTCTCTATCCTATATGTAATCAGAACGCTGGGTGTGAGAGTCCCAGATGTCTAATGATCTCAGGTTCAGAATACCTCACAGCAGGAGGGTAATGGATATGCAAATGAGCGCCTGCAGATTCCTGAACACACCTCTGATTCCTGATCCGTCTGTGGGACATATTCGCTCCATAAATCAGACCAGACTCCTCTCAACATGGAATTGAAGACGTGCATATTTAATGAGCCGTCCTGATTCTGCAGGAACGTGTTCCAGATCTGTCAGAGAGGACGGGACGTTTATTCAAAGAGGGACAACTATTGCAAAGGAGGACGATATACCAAGAACCGTGTGCAATTCCTTTTTGATAAAGCTTATAGTTAGGGCTGATTAGATGCAGCTCCTAGTTTTGCTGATATAGGCTTAGTTTGTTGGGGGACATCTTACTTCTTCCTTCTCTCTGTCTATACCTGTGTACTCTCATGTTCCGATTAACCCAGCTTCCCCACATCTCTTTCTTTCTGGTGTCTATATACGCTGGGATCCGGAGTCATGGATGATCCTGCGGTCCTGTGTCCTGCATCGCGAGCCCTGGATCTTGAGTCGTGGCTGTGGTCCTGGATCATAGGTCCTGGATCTTGAGTCGTGGCTGTGGTCCTGGATCATAGGTCCTGGATGGATATCCTCGTGGATTCATCTTCCTATTAAACACACATGCATTTCCAAACATCTGGACTACCTATGTTGCAAATGTATTATCTTTTCAATTTACACACGGCATCTATTGCACGTCTGTCCGTCCTGGGAGAGGGATCCCTCCTCTTTTGCTCTCCCTGAGGTTTCTCCATGTTCCCTTTAAACTGTGGGGTTTCTCTGGAAGTGTTTCCTTGTACGATGTGAGGGTCTAAGGACAGAGGGTCTAAGGACAGAGGGTCTAAGGACAGAGGGTCTAAGGACAGAGGGACTAAGGACAGAGGGACTAAGGACAGAGGGTCTAAGGACAGAGGGTCTAAGGACAGAGGGTCTGAGGACAGAGGGTCTGAGGACAGAGGGTCTGAGGACAGAGGGTCTCAGGACAGAGGGTGTCGTATTGTCATACTGATATTCTGTACAAACTGTGAAGTCCACTGAGACATTTGTGATATTGGCCTATAAATAAACATTGATTGATTGATTGATTGATTGATTATGTGTCCTCTAACTTAGAGAGGAACTGAGGATCTGCTGGGAAATGTATTTGCATTACAAGTCTGGCTCCTATTTCCTCTGCAGTGCAGCGTTTTACACGTTGTGATTAATGGCCTGTACTTGACCGTAATATTTGAATATATTGTAAAATAGACCAATTTCCTACAGAAACGGAAATATAGAGACACAAGTGACGTTAAGTGTGAAAAGCAAATACACATTTAAATCCCATTGTTACGTTCCCTCTGGGCTCGGGGTACAAAAGGGAAACGACACGACCAGATTGGAATTGGTAAATGTTACCGGTTTATTTGCAAAAATGATGAACGCAAGAAGGAACAGAAACAGTTTGACACCAACAAAGGGCCAAACTGTTACCAGTTAACACAAGGAGAACTCCAAACGAGAGTTGCACCGGAGTATACAAAAGGAAAGAAAAGTACCTCACTTCTTAAAGTGGAACAAACCAATAAACAAAAAGAGACTGTATGAAAACACAGCTGTGGCTGATCAACAGGTGCTAGTCACCTGGGTCTAAGCAATACTCCCGCAAATGCTGATCTATAGGCGCTAAGCTAACCTGGGTCTAAGCAGTTTCACAATATCAACAATCCTACACTTAACACACTGCTAGGCAGTCTAACGAGGCACAGAATACACACTGCTAGGCAGTCTAACGACACACAGAATACACACTGCTAGGCAGTCTAACGACACACAGAATACACACTGCTAGGCAGTCTAACGAGGCACAGAATACACACTGCTAGGCAGTCTAACGACGCACAGAATACACACTGCTAGGCAGTCTAACGACGCACAGAATACACACTGCTAGGCAGTCTAACGACACACAGAATACACACTGCTAGGCAGTCTAACGAGGCACAGAATACACACTGCTAGGCAGTCTAACGACACACAGAATACACACTGCTAGGCAGTCTAACGACGCACAGAATACACACTGCTAGGCAGTCTAACGACGCACAGAATACACACTGCTAGGCAGTCTAACGACGCACAGAATACACACTGCTAGGCAGTCTAACGAGGCACAGAATACACACTGCTAGGCAGTCTAACGACGCACAGAATACACACTGCTAGGCAGTCTAAAGAATCACAAGATATGGCGGGGTATAGCGAGAGGCTTGAGGCGCCTGTTCCATAATACAGAGCCTCCCGAATGATGTCCGTGCCCGGGCCTTTATACTCCTCCCCCGGATGACGTGGCAGAAGCGGGCGGGGATTAGATGACGTCTGTCCAATCGCCGCGGATGTTGCGAGGTCGGGCCGGCCAATGACAGCAAAGGCACTGCACAGCTCATTTACATACCCACACACAAACAGAGTTAAGGTAACAGCGGCTGTAACACAATTAATAAAGCTAATTATTCAGATAAATGGATGTAAATTAATGTATTATATACTTTAATTTATTCTCCTTTAACGAGGGAATTATCAAAGCGAGTTGAACGATTATTAGTGAACATCTATGACAGAAGAAGTTCATATGATGCTAACCGTTAGCACTCTATAGCCCCAAATGATAGTGAATTTACTGCAAAATGACCTCAAAAACCCTCTGATATTCCAGACTCGCTGTGAACAATAGAGATCTAAATGACATGTTACGTGCGTGTTCCCTTTTATTTCCTTTTCTACATGAGTGCAGAGAAGTGACTCCAGGGACAAAGGAAGGGACTTAATGTGAAAGTGTCTCTCTCATTTCTGCACGCTGCAAAGTGTTTGAGTGACGGAGGAAACGCAGGAAGGGATCATTTAAACTCCCAGCAGCCCTCTGAGACGTGTAAGGAGCCTTCAGAGGAACACAAAGGATGTAAGATAACAGCTTTCTGAGTGAAAGAGAGACTCCTCCATTCCTGCAGGAGTTTCCCCCACACTTACTTTAGTGCTATGTCTTTTTTATGCAACTTTATACTTTTGCTCTACACTGAAAAAACTGAACCGTTGACTTTAATTAAATGTATCATGTCAACATATTTCACATAACTGTAAAACTGGCTCCACATAAACTACAAGATTTAAATGATGATTTTCATAATTAAATGTTATTTCTTTTCGTAACAAAGTCATTAAGAAATCATGTTTTTTAAAGGCGACACCCCAGGTGAATAGGGTAATTTATTTAACTTAAATGTATCAGCTAGATATTTCTCCAGTTAATTACTTACAATAAGGCAATTTTTCTTTGTATTACATGTTTTCTGAAATAGCATGTTTAAATATGCAAATTAAATATGTCCACATTTCAGGAACCGAAATCTGAACTTTGGATAAAGCCAGGTTCAAAATTCTTGTTTCATTTTGTAGTCATATTAGTATCTAAGGCTTTTACAGAAGGGATTTTGGATATCTCTCTTTATCACTTCATAAATCAGAAAATACTTTCAACAGCTCTAAAATATCAATTTTCGCCATGTTTTTAGGTATAGAAATCTTATATAATTCCGGCTATGAATGACATATGAACAAACCCTTCTGTAAAAGCCTTCACAATATTGATAGGAATATAACTGGAAGGTTTGGTGTCTCTACGTGCTACTGAAGTTGAAATTTCGAACTCAGAGTAGGATAAAAAACTCATTTTGAGAAAATGACCCTTAAAGATTGCAGTGAGGCGTGTTAGAAATTAAAATCAATGTTTAATAGCATAATGTAGCTTAAACATACCGTCAGTTTAAATTCTGGAAAAAACCGGAAGTTCTCAATACCAAGCTTTTATTCTGAAAATCCTTCATGACGACATCCGGGACTACCGTCCATTAGTATCACTAAAGTGGCTATTGACGCCGTTAACATGTATTGCATATAAAGTTATGAAAGAGTTAAGGAAGAGAAAAGGCGTGTTTAGATATATTGAATGTACAATGTCTGTATCCTCTGATATGCGTAACAACGGACATTAAAACGTTGGAGAGCCGGCCCGCAGGGAGGAGCCAGCTGAGAATATAAATACAGCGGGACCTGAGGGGTTCGGCCTCTTTCTTCACCTGCCAGAGACACAGCTGCTTTTCTGTCGAACAATATTCTGTTTGTAACATTACCGCGCCTTTATTTTAATTAAAGTACCAATTTGAAACCATCTCAGAGACTCCATTTAGTCTCCTTTTTAAGCTTCTCTCCTGGATGCGAGAATTATTACACAGATAACAGGCGCTAGCTAAACCCTCCTGTTCTCTGGATGACAGCTTGCGCCTCGACGCACTCCGTGAAGGTATTTCATGTTCGGGGTCATTTGTTTTTTGTATAACCTTGCTTCGTGCAAGTGACAATTGTTGTCGTCTTCTCCGTGAACGTTTTTTTCGCCGTTCTTTTGCCATTTTGAGATTTCAATTTCTAGCGGAAAGCTAACCAGGAAGTGTTTTAGCACACCACGTGACGCATCTGAACAAATCACGTTATCAGAAATTGACACCAGCCAATGAGATTTCGTTTCTTGGTTTAAGACCCCTTTGTGCTTTCACGATTGGTTGCTGATACAAAGGAAATGACCATATTTGGATGAGATGAGATTATGCAGGAGAGACACAGCTTTCCAACGATATCTCTGTTGACATGGTGCACACAGCGGTCGCGGTGCTTTATGTTACGTTAGATGCTAACTTTTGGTGAATTTAGGAGAAATCTACAGACGCAAATAGACAAACTATAGTCAAATAAACACTTAAATGTGTATTTTGTACGTTTTCCTTCCAAAAGCCTGAAAGAAAACATGTTATAGAATCAAAATAGCACAACATCTCAAAATTGACCAGTACTTGAAAAACGATGTTTTCGCCTGGGGTGTCTCAACATTTAGAAAAATCGGTATTGTTGGGCTTAAAAAAGTGTTTTTAATGCAACAAAGAACAATACTAGATATGAAGTACATTTTGCAGGCAAGTTTCCCACGTTTTATAAACACATGGACTTAAAATATGATATAATGATGTACTAAACAACTAATTTTTGAAAAATTAACCTTTTATTTTATAATTTGTTTTATGTATTTAGGAAAAACAGATAATAAACCATCAAAAAAAGTGAGTTGCCCCGCGAGACATCAAATGTATATTTTCCAACGAAGAATTACCCGTTACTCTAATTATAGTAACAGGGTTGAAAATCAATGCTACTTTGAGCTTTAACCTCAGGATGCTAGATGTAGCATGTAATGCTACTTTCAAGGCAAGGACACACTTGGATATCTAATGCAAGAAAGATAACCTTGAAATTAATATGCTTTGTTCTGATCATATCAGTAACAGGGCTGAGTGCGTCGGAGTGCCACACTCTTTTAAGACTGAAAAGATTGTAAAAATATGAAAAATAAAAGAGAGGACTTAGTTGTGGTCTACCCAGGGCACTAGCACATGGCTTGCTGATGTCACTTCCTGTGTGTCATCTGACTTACAGTTTTTACTTCCTGTGCCAATCTAAAAAGCTTTGGGTAACAGGGTTGAGCGCATGTTGAGGGACACACCTTCTGTGCAACATTACTGTTATCTAAAATGTGTTTATGATTTAACAAATTGATTTGACCATTACCAGAGACATCTATCAATAGAATACCAACAAAGGTAAATAAAATCCCTATTTTAAATGTTATATTTGATGCAAGTTGGTCACCAAGAAGCGGAGACAAGAGAGAAATGCCATTTTAGGGGATGTTCGAGAGCTATTTGATCATTTAAATAATATTTTGAAACCACTTTTTCTACGACTTTATATACATTTAGTCTCAAGACAAGTATGTTCAACACAACTAGTGCATGTTTTAGCATTTTGGGCATGGATTATTAGATTGTTTATATAATTCTGGAATGACCCTTACACAGATTTGAAAACATTTAACAAAGTAGGAACAAATCATGTTTTTTTTAAGCAAAATTAAAGAAAAATCATTATTTTTGGGCTTAAAAAAGTGATTTCAATGCAACAAACAACATAAAGATATATAAAGAAAAATAACAGTTTTTTAATTAAACAAAGAGAAATAAATAATACAGATTTTTCAATGCTACATTGCTGTTTTTTATAAAAAAATAACCAACCCCTTAAAGATAGGGTATAGGTAAGAATGGAGAAACCAGCTCGAGTGCGCTAGCATTTGAAAGTACTGTTAATTGATACGGTTTCTACTCAGTCAAAGATGTGTCCTTTACACACCACCACAAGGTACCGATACACTCCCTTCTTTCTATACTCCCTCCATTCATCAGTTTTACATCAATTAACTTTTCCTGCTAGTTTATCCCTTTAGACTTTAGTCACAGACCTTAATGAACACACCTCTGAAACCTTGGGATTCAATACCCGTAAAGCACTGCTGCCGTATTTCAGATCTCCAATATGACACAGAATTCTGCAACGGAGTTGACGAGGTGCGGCTTGCCCGCTGTTCTCTCTGGCGTTTTGCACGACTCCGTCAGGGATCGACCCTCAGCCAAGGAGACAGGACGCTGGAATCAATCTGCACTCAGGACTCAAGCTACGTGGGAACAGGTTACATTGCCATCTGATTTGCCACCTATTCAGTAATAATCAGAAGGGCTACATGAACTTTAGTTTCCTCCAAATGTGAACAGGTCGTTTTATTTAAAGTTTCACAAGTTATAACACCACACAGTAATAATAATAAAGATACATATTATATCTGGGGTCTAGGTTTGCCCCACTACTAGTTAGTATCGGGGGTTCTTCGGTCTTCTGCAAGAGTTGCTGAGTTCAAGAGGAACTGATTTCCAATGTTCTTCAGTCTCCTTATATCCTCTTCTGTCACGTGGCCTGTCACGTGGTTTGTCACGTGGCAAGCTGATGCGTTAGAGGTGTCCTTCTTTGTTGCTGTGGTTAAATGTTCACTTCCCGCAAGGAAGTGCATAACAGATGTTCATCTCCTCGAAAGAGGGAGTGCGTAGAAAGTTCATCTCCTCGAAAGAGGGAGTGCGTACTTTGCTACATAGGTCTTTAAAAGTACCCATGTAAGGATTTCTGTTATACATCCTGTTTCTATTGCTAAAGCGTTAAACTATACGATACATGACTATGCCATACAGAGTTTTAACACAGTTTTTAACATATTTAAGCTTTATATAATAAAATACATTCTTCCATTTCTTCCCTTCTTCAAAAATACACAACCGAAAAAAATTCCAGACTTCCTCACAGAGCCCCTCCCCCAACACACACGAACGCGCACATGACCAATGAGGGCACGAGATAAGTTTGTGCCCAGATGGAAGGCTGACAGGCAGGTAGGCCATCCAGTTACTGTCGCCGGCTCAGATGATTGGTCGAGCTTTATACAGCGCCACGGCTTCCAACCACTTCAGATATTCATTGCTATCGGGATGTTGAGAGCACTCCATGGAATATAACAACAAGTGTTTCTGAAGTGAATTACCTACCCCACCTTTAATGTTCTGTAGTGACCTATTTGCAGTCATTTTTGTAACAATTGTGGCGACTTTTAGCAAAAATGTCAATCTAGTGTTTGTAGTTTTTAGTAGAAGTGTCTTTCTAGCACACATTTTGGAGCTGCAGCTCAATAGCATGTTCACCTCCAGACCTCTACCTTCTTCATTTCCTGGACCTGCTCACCCATCACAGATGATTTCTGATCATACATCCCATAATGTCTCCATCCATCACAGCGACAAGAGGTCTGAACGTCATAACAGAAAAATCTAAATCAAGTCTCTTTAGAAAATTATTAACAGCCGAAAGAAAACTATATGGACCCCAAGAAAGTTGCCTGCAGTGTTCCAGTGTGAGATCACAGGCATCTAATGGAGAAACCAAAACAAATATTTAATTAGTCATTCTGAGGGTTTTTAGAGAAACGATATATGAAAATATTTTTATTTAAAATGCATGAAATATCACTTACACCAGTTCAGATCTCTACTTTCCGGTATGCTTCTTCACCTAACTTGGTGGATAGAAGTCGAAGTCTTTAGTCACCAGACTGCCTTCCGTGTACTGGTAGACGGTTGCTCCTTTGAAACCCTTATTTTCAATGGCTACTATGAGGTAACGCGAAACATTCTTATTCTCGCTTGAATAGTTTAAGAAACGGTCAGCTGTTCGTCTCATCTTTTGTAAGACGTCGTCTGAGTAGTACCATGGCTCCTCTTCAGTGCTCGCGCATTTGAGTGAGTTTAGGTAGTTATCCATCGCTTCAAGGCAGGGGTCAGCGCTCTCAATGGAGGTGAAAACAAAGCACAGACCTCTTTTGTATCCAAGGACCTCTCTGTCCATTTCAGACTGGTTTGCGATGATCTTAACGCCCTTCATGATATCCACACAGGACCCGATGACGTTGATTTCTCTCTCTTTGTGATCCAGCCACTTGGTTAGTTTTTCATGGCTGAAGGGTGACTTGTGCCTGGCTTCAAAGACGTTTTCCAGTGAGCTCTCATCTTCCTTTCCTTCACGGATGGAGGGAAGTTTCTCTGCCATGGCTTGCTGGATGTTGGATTCATAATAACCACACAGTTTGAGGAAAGTGCTCAACTGTTTGTGAAGCACGGGGAAACTCTCTACCACTTTGTCTTCCAGAGCATCGTTGCATCTCCTTTGTGCTTCCCTTAAATCTTCCAGAGCTTCCTGCGCCTTGATAACTAGTCCGATGCTGATCCCCGTCATCAGCTCAGCTGCTTTGGGATCAAAACTCTTCAGCGGCATCAGCCAGACCTTCACTGGGACCGAATTCTCTCTATTCGTTCCCAGTAGCTGTGGAAGTTCTACATAGGTCTGCACTGCATCTTTAAATGTTACTGGGTTGCTTTTGAGAATGAAGTCTCCGTAGAATTTGCAGGAGAAAGTGTCAGTCAGGGCTTTCTCTGCAGCCGTCAGCTTGATGTCAACTTTCCCCTTAATATTTAAAGAAGGAATCTTCTTTATCACAGCTTGCATGCTGCCCTCTATCTTCTGAACCTGGCTGGCTTCTAACTTCTCACTGTCAAACACAAAGAAAGCATTTGCCCCATACAGGATGCCTGTGACTACATGAGTCGCCAAGCCATCCTTAATAACCTCCATCTGGTCGGTGCCCAGGGTCAAATTATCAATTAACAACTGTTTGAAGTTGGTGGTAGCTTTGTACTGACAGGTCACTCTGCTCTGATTCTTGAATTTCTTCTGATCGTTCAGATATTTGGCAGATCCTCCAACTTCTATCAGTCCACTCATGAAACTGACCTTCAGAGAAGCTTCAATGTCCATCATGTTCGACTTGGATTCAATGGAGTCAGACGCAGACATTTCAAAATAACTGCTGTGCTGAGGGGTTTCAGTTGTTTTTACTTTTAAAGTTTCCTCATTCCACAATCTGGGACCTGGACAAATTGGAAAGCAAAACGTTTTCGGTTCAGTTCAGGGCAAAATCTTTGTTTATATAAATTGTATATATTTCTGCTTCAGTTCATTTATTTGACTTCCAACGCTGTGTCTTTTAACCTCTTTCTTATGGAGTATCAATAACCTCTGAAATGTTCTTATTGACCAATCAGAATCAAGTATTCAACTAAGCCATGTAATAAATGCATAGAAAATATAATCTACGGACAAAAGCAGTGAAAGAATATCCCGATATGCACAGGTGCACGACAAAGACACAAAGAAACAACTCTCATTACACACTCAATTTAAAATGGCACAACGAGAATCAAAAGATAACTTAACAAAGTAATGTTAGGCCTGGTCAATTGTTGTTGTACGGTGACTATGATGAAAGTTTTGTGACTATGTGAAGTCTTACCTGGCACCAGTTTGTCACTCCGAGAATCATAGAGCATCCCTAGGGTGAAGGGTCGTCCCAGAGCAGCAACGTTCATTTCTTCTGAGGCCATTTCTCCAACCTGTTGAGAAGAAACAGCACAGACTTCAGAGCCTGGTTTAAACGTCTGTTAAGGAGTAGGAGTGTTGAGAGTTAATAACACTTGGACTCTGACTGTCAGCTGTGCTTAGTAATGCAGTATTTCCCTGCAGACACTAATCCAGCAGCTGCAGTTTTTGAATTTACCGGTTTTTATTCAATTTGACCAGCTAAAAACCGGTAAATACCGGCTAACGGAAACCCTGCATGGAGGGTAAGAATCAGAATTAGGTGCTGTCTATCAGTGCTTCCCCATGCCAAGTGTGGCACAATGCACTATAAGCAGCTGGATGGTGCTCTCAATACGAACACAAACAGTTAGATGTGGAACACTGGACGCTTCTCGCAAACAATATGGTTGCTAGCTCGTTAACAGCTAGTGGTAGATCAGGGCAGAGCAGGTCTGTTAGATCCGAGCCAAGGCCACGCAATCGATATCGACACTGCGATTTCTTATAATGCAACTCTGACGAATGAATTCATGTTTGTTGGAGACTCTTATGTATTCAACTTGACCAACCAATGTGTGAATTCACTAGATTAACGTGTTCCCTCATTTTTTATCTAAACATTAAATGAAAAAGGCATTCAACTGGATTGAGGAACTTCCCCTCGATTCTTTTAGCCGCGTTCACACCAAGTACTTTGCCGCACTTAGTGCCCCGGCACTTATTACCCCAGGGCACTAAGTACAGATCGCGTTCACACCGGAATAAGTCCCTGAGTGAATGAAGCCGCTGACGTCACTTCTTCTTCTTCTTCTTCTGCTTTGGGTTTACTGGCAGGCCGCAAACCACTTCACGGCGTATACTGCCCCCCGGAGTCCCCGGCCGGAAGTCCCCGGAGTTGGGGAAGGCTTCAGTAGAAGCTGCTGGGACTCCCAGCAGCTTCTCCTGAAGCCTTCCGAGTAAATCGCCAGAACGCCGACACCTCCTCATCTCCACCGCTCCCATGTTTTATTTTGTGTTGCCATAAGTTAGTCTCTCTCCGTTGGTGCGCTGGGCGAATGCTAATGCTAATGTAAGGATAATAAAATGGCAGCTCTACAAAACATTTCAGAGTTTTACGGGGCGTGGTTTGCAATCGCCCAGCCAATCAGCACTGGGGAACTTTTTTCCCCCAGGAAACTAAAATCTCTCAGCAGGCGATAAAAATGGGGGTAAAAGTTCCCGGCACTAAGTACTCTTTTTGGTGTGAACGCGACATAAGGGGTACTAACGGAACTAAACGCGGAAAGTACTGGGAAAAGTACCCCGGTGTGAACGCGGCTATTGGCTCTAACGGTTACAAAGAGGTGTCAATCACCAAAATCGACCACTGGGGGCCAGAGATATGGATAATCCACCCCAATGACCCCAGAAGTGGGTTCTTTTTGCTAAACCTCTCTAAAAAGGTCAAAGGTCACTTGTTTTGCATCAGTCTTGATACAGGGTACTTATTATATGTTATAGTTTGTATTCCTAAAGCTTTTAGTCTACTAACCCATCATTCAAGGTGGTTTGCACTATAAGTAATGTTTTTTCTTTCGACGGACACAATCATTTCCAGTTTTTTATTATGTTCAATCTGAATTTACTTTGAAATAAAGAAAATCTATATTTATTCTGACTCTTCTACATCCAACTCACAGCTTTATCATTACTTTGAGAACAAGGATTATTAATTTACCCCTTTTAGAAGTGAAGTCATTTGTTCTGGCAATGTCATTTTGGAGCCTGAAAAACAGGCTCAGGGCTCAACAGGTTCACTTCAAAGTAAAAACTCAAGGAACAAGGAAGTGTGCCAGGTGTGCGTTGTTAGGAGAGCAGCACACCTGCAGAGCTGCTTCAGAGGAGGCAGAAACACAAGCAGCTGGAACACATTCAGGCCGTTTCTGTGAAGCAAATACATCAATATATTTATTTTTCTGAGCAACTTCTCAAACTGCAGATCATCAGAGAAGATATCTGACAGATCGGCATTCAAACATTTTACACAAATAACTTAACTATAAAATGAATGTAGCGTTTGTAACCCGACCCACTACTGCAACTGGAATATCAGATAAAGCATATTTCATACATTTTAGTAATCTCACAGTATCTTTTTATTAATATTTAGTTTATATTTTCTGTTCCTTCGTACATTTTCTACATTACAGAAAACAAAGAAGCTAGTTGTTCTGCTGCTGGCACAGAATAGTTGAAACACTTCCTTCAGACGACAGTTGGCCTTGTTTAGCAAACAGCATACCTGCAGAGCTGCTGCAGAGGACCGTGACAAAAGAAACTCAAGGAAGGAGGACGTGAATTAAAAATATATTTTAAAAAGCAATATGGGTATTTCCCTTCTGCCATACATGACGGCCAACCTCAAGTATTAATACAGAGAACACCACATCACGTTGAAACTGCTGGGTCTCCGTCTGAATGTTCTACAACTAACGTTACCTAATCAATCAATCAATGTTTATTTATAGCCCAATATCACAGATGTTACCTTTGTCTCAGTGGACTTCACAGTTTGTACAGAATATCAGTATGACAATACGACACCCTCTGTCCTTGGACACTCTGTCCTCAGACCCTCTGTCCTTAGACCCTCTGTCCTTAGACCCTCTGTCTTTAGACCCTCTGTCCTTAGACCCTCTGTCCTTAGTCCCTCTGTCCTTAGTCCCTCTGTCCTTAGACCCTCTGTCCTTAGACCCTCTGTCCTTAGACCCTCTGTCCTTAGACCCTCTGTCCTTAGACCCTCACATCGTACAAGGAAACACTTCCAGAGAAACCCCACAGTTTAAAGGGAACATGGAGAAACCTCAGGGAGAGCAACAGAGGAGGGATCCCTCTCCCAGGACGGACAGACGTGCAATAGATGCCGTGTGTAAATTGAAAAGATAATACATTTGCAACATAGGTAGTCCAGATGTTTGGAAATGCATGTGTGTATAATAGGAAGATGAATCCACGAGGATATCCATCCAGGACCTATGATCCAGGACCACAGCCACGACTCAGGATCCAGGGCTCGCGATGCAGGACACAGGACCGCAGGATCATCCATGACTCCGGATCCCAGCGTATATAGACACCAGAAAGAAAGACATGTGGGGAAGCTGGGTTAATGGGAACATGGAAGTACACAGGTATAGACAGAGAGAAGGAAGAAGTAAGATGTCCCCCGACACACTAAGCCTATATCAGCAAAACTAGGGGCTGAATCTAATCAGCCCTAACTATAAGCTTTATCAAAAAGGAAGGTCTAATGAATGCTAATGACAGTCACAAGCTAATACAAGCTAACACAAGCTAACACAAGCTAACACGAGCTAACACAAGCTAACACAAGCTAACGTTAAAGAAAAACCCATCACTAATGTACTATACATTTGTGTTACAATAGTTACAATGTCTCTACATTATCACTTGCTAGAAACAGAAGTCGGTACAAACCTTTAAGAATTTTGGAGGTTTCTGGACAGATGTTACCCTCTCTGAAAATACAACGTCTACCTTTTAATCATGTGACTATTGATAATTAGCTATCCATTATTTAGGGGATGCAATAGAAAGCAAGTTCACACATCTAGCAGACAAACACTGAGTGACATTTTGTTTTGTGTGGATATTCTTAGTTTAAAACACTTTGGGAAACATTATTCGGATGTGAGGCGACTTCAAAAGCCAGCAAATAGTATGGGATAAAATCAGGGTCTTTTTAGATAAATGTTAAGTTAAGAAGCAAATCAAGGAAACGTTCAAAGATATTGAACTCTATATAAGGACTTTAATTTTGATCTTTTTTTTACTGTTATATCTATATTATTATTATTATGCATATTTATATGAAGCTCAGCGCAAGTTCTTTCAGGAAGACTGGTTCCCACGCTCTCATTCACAATTCTCTCTCGCTCACGGCCCGTCCACACGGCGGCGTGTGTTGAAGCTTCTGCCCGTTCACTTTGAATGGGGTGACGTCACGCTTTGCCGAACTGCATCGTGGTTCCGTCGCTTCGCTTCGCTTCGCTCGCTTCAAAAGTTGAGCAATGTTCAACTTTTGAAGCTTCGACGGAAGCGTCAGCCAATCTAATCATATGCCAGTACAAGCTCTAGCCAATCAAACCGCGTGCTTGTGTGTCCGGGGCGGGAGATTCATGTGATTGGTTGTTGGGCGAGCTTCAGAAACGCCCGTCGGCAAGCTTCAACGCACGCCGCCGTGTGGACGCTGCGTCACTCGCCCTTTCTCTCAATAAGCAAGGGCGCAACATACCCCCAGCTAAACCAATCGGTTGCGTCTCATCCCCACAGCCAATCACAGCACACCCGGCAAACTTTTAAATCTGCTCTTAACAGTCAGGACTCAGAGACACACGAGGAGAGCTGGAGCTCTGATGGAGTCAGGACTCAGAGACACACGAGGAGAGCTGGAGCTCTGATGGAGTCAGGACTCAGAGACACGAGGAGAGCTGGAGCTCTGATGGAGTCAGGACTCAGAGACACGAGGAGAGCTGGAGTTTGATGGAGTCAGGACTCAGAGACACGAGGAGAGATGGAGCTTTGATGGAGTCAGGACTCAGAGAGACACGAGGAGAGCTGGAGCTTTGATGGAGTCAGGACTCAGAGACACGAGGAGAGCTGGAGCTTTGATGGAGTCAGGACTCAGAGAGACACGAGGAGAGCTGGAGCTCTGATGGAGTCAGGACTCAGAGACACGAGGAGAGATGGAGCTTTGATGGAGTCAGGACTCAGAGAGACACGAGGAGAGCTGGAGCTCTGATGGAGTCAGGACTCAGAGAGACACGAGGAGAGCTGGAGCTCTGATGGAGTCAGGACTCAGAGACACGAGGAGAGATGGAGCTTTGATGGAGTCAGGACTCAGAGAGACACGAGGAGAGCTGGAGCTTTGATGGAGTCAGGACTCAGAGAGACACGAGGAGAGCTGGAGCTCTGATGGAGTCAGGACTCAGAGACACGAGGAGAGCTGGAGCTTTGATGGAGTCAGGACTCAGAGAGACACGAGGAGAGCTGGAGCTCTGATGGAGTCAGGACTCAGAGAGACACGAGGAGAGCTGGAGCTTTGATGGAGTCAGGACTCAGAGAGACACGAGGAGAGCTGGAGCTTTGATGGAGTCAGGACTCAGAGAGACACGAGGAGAGCTGGAGCTCTGATGGAGTCAGGACTCAGAGACACGAGGAGAGCTGGAGCTTTGATGGAGTCAGGACTCAGAGACACGAGGAGAGCTGGAGCTTTGATGGAGTCAGGACTCAGAGACACGAGGAGAGCTGGAGCTCTGATGGAGTCAGGACTCAGAGAGACACGAGGAGAGCTGGAGCTTTGATGGAGTCAGGACTCAGAGAGACACGAGGAGAGCTGGAGCTTTGATGGAGTCAGGACTCAGAGAGACACGAGGAGAGCTGGAGCTTTGATGGAGTCAGGACTCAGAGAGACACGAGGAGAGCTGGAGCTCTGATGGCAAACACTGACGGTTCATTTGGAGCTTCGGCCGGAGAATTCACGAGACACGTCACGGGCCACGGTCTGACCACACGGTAGAGATGCCACAATCAGTTCTGAAGCCCCTCCTGTAGCTCCAGGTTTTAGTTCAGAGTGTAATAATCAACATTCTTCAATAGATAGACTGAACAGCTGGGGACACTGAATCACATTAGTTGGCTCGGGGTCCTCTACGCCCCGAGGAGGATGTGTTCCAAAAAAAGCCAAAGGCCCCTTAACCCACGCATCCACCCCCCCCCCCCCCTCAAATAAGAAAATACATGTGAGTTCATGGCTACTCGACAACGTTCTTGTTGCTCTGTGTTGCGTTGCTAGTGAGTGAGACACCCCGGAGTTGAGGATCTGTGGGGTTTATTCTCCCAGAAATATCATTTACAATGTAGGCACTTTATTCCAAAGCGACTTACAATGACCATTTACAGGGACATTCTCCCTGGAGTAACCGAGGGCTAAGTGCCTTGCTCAAGGGCACACTAGTAGTGGTGTTCCAGCCGGGATTTAAACTTGCAACCTTCCGATCATCAGCCCACCTCACTATCCATTAGACCAGTGGTTCTCAAATGGGGGTACGCGGACCCCTAGGGGTACGTTGGAGTACTGCAGGGGGTACGTGAGATTTATTTTATGTTAATGAAAAAAACAACATAAGTAATGCATTTAAACAAACTACTGATAGTAGATCAACTGCTTTCTTCAAAGGTTTACAGAAACTCTGGATAATAAAACGGGAACAATAAACGGGGCAAAGAATACATATATTTATAACTAGCTAGTTCCAGAGCAGATGAACTAGCTGAGTGTGTTAGGTCTAACTCTTAGTGTATGTTGCTCCACTCAACGGTCCGTCACAGCGGGCGGAGCTGTGATCGCAGAGCTGCGTGTTCTCCGTCAGAAGCAGCTGATCTGATCTCTCTCTCCCGTCCGGTTAGACTCGCGTTTATGTCCAAATCTATCAGATCTAGCTCGTTCTAGTTAATGATATGACTGCCTGCTTTTCAAAGGACCTAAACAAATAAATAGATATACCAATTTTAGCAGTGTGGGTTTTATATGAACAGAGTTCAAAATGCTAAGTGTAATAACTGCAGTTAGCCTCCCTGTCAGAATGACTAAGCTCTCAGTGAAGCTCGAGCCCATGTTTCTCTACATTGTACATCTTATTAAAAAGATCAGTTCAATGCAACTAAAGTTGTCTCTGTGTTGTTGCTTGATGTTAAAATTGGTTTGCCATGAATTTAGTGACGGATTGTAAACATTTGAAATGTAGCATTTAAGTGTTTCTCAGTTCCTGTTGTTGTTTTAATGAATCAGACTCTGATGGTGCGGCGCTGTGCTGGACCTCATTTCTTCCAACAGATCAGGCGGCACTTGGCTGAATTGTTTTTCAAAGCGGTTACATTACTGAAACAAGTTTGAGAACCACTGCATTAGAACACCAACATTCGTGCCACACATACATCAATGTATGGGAAACACAAGCCTCCTTTAAGAAAGCTGGTACCTGGTCAGGCGGGTTATTGCCGTCGCCACAGATAACCTGATGTGTTTGAATGCCACATGTTAACAATGTGTCTGCACTGATTGAGTTATTGATAGAACAGGAAGCAGCTGATGAACAGACGGAGGAGAGAGATTACTGACAGGCTGCTGGAGGGAGATAAACACTGAGGCTGCTGGGTAATCAGGTTAACGAGGGAGAGGACGTCCAATCAGGGGAGAGAGTCACGAGTCTTTGTGAAGAGAGGAACAGATGGATAATGATGACTTCTTTAAACCAACATGTGAGGGGAAAGTAATTACAGAAATATGCTCTTCAAATACAATCTATTAAACATCATGTGTTGTGTCTAAGTGTTTATATAAAAACAACAAATCAGGGAAGAAAACAATTACGCCAATTTGTATGCACTTTAGATTTCCTCCGTGCGTCACTGCTTTGAACTCCGAACACTCAGACCCCCTGCTGGTTCTCATGCATGTGATCAAACAGACCATAATAACCTCTCTGTGTTTCTGCATCAAAGCCCTGGAGCTCTTCACTCTCAGAGACCCGTGTTACACTTATTAGCCAATGTAGTGACACACAGCGTCCAATGCATGCTCTGTTCACACACACACACACACACACACACACACACACACACACACACACACACACACACACACACACACAGTCTGATGTGATCTAGAGAAATATGTTTATCATCCGGCTTTTTCTGCACAAATTGCGACGAGAGGAGACTTGTGACTTTCGAGAGGCTGCCGAGTGTTTGAAGATGAATTGGATGTGAGATTTGTCTTCGTGCATCAACGCTTAAAGTATCCTACATGTGGATATAAGTTCTGTGCATCGGCAGAAGAAGCGTTAAAACAAATATGGAAGTGTGTTTAATTGACGGTATTTAAACGCCTGGTGCTTCTTCACTCGAGGCTTCCTCTACTTATTGTTCAATAGAAATACATTTAGGCTAAATGTCACAAGTTAGACACCCATTTTATTGTTTGTTTGATGCCTCATCTAAACCCTCCTGTCTTTTCAGATCCCGCTTTCCCCCAGGCCCTTGTAATCAGCTCATTCCCCTCACCTGGTCTCCTCAGCCCTTCCCCTCACCTGTTACTCATTCCCTCATCACTCCTCAGTATTTATACCACCTCATTTTCAGTTGTCAGTTGCCAGATTGTCTTGTGTATTCTGCCAAGCACTCCAGCGTTTGATTATCTCCTGCCTAGTTACCTGTCCTGCCCGGTTTTGACCCCTACCTGCCTGTTATCGGACCTCGAGTTTCCTGCCTGCCCCCTGTTTGGATTTGTTTGCCTAACTGCTGGATTTCCTGGTTTTGACGCCTGCCTGTCCCTGACCCGATTAAACTGAACATTACTACACTGGTTGTATCTGAGTCGTGCTATTGGGTTCTTATCTGTACCTGTGAGCGTGACACTAAACGTGGAAACCATGAAGAATGCTTTCGGCCGGGTTGCAGGAAACTCACTGAGAGGTAACGCCTTGTTAAATACAGTTAAACAAAATTAAAAAGCCACATAGGCCAGAACAAGATAGCAACGTTTAGGGGGAATTTTGTAAATGTTTAATTAAGTATTTACCAAATCACCACGTTAGCAGGTGTACAGGATGAACGGTCATGTGATGACGAGACCTGCAAGAAAACTGAATTAGATGTTCTTCCTTTCTGAGAGATAATATTGATCTATCTATATTTACTCCCGTGAGATTGCCTCATAGCATTAAATCGACTATCTATCGTGATTGTCGAGGGATAAGTCGTCCCTGCCGCTCATCTAAAACCATCCACGCAGAATTCCACGTCTTAAACGCAGCCTGTTAATAACTCTCCACTCAGGAAACTGTCAATGTCACATTTAATAATTCAACATGTAGACTGACGCTCAGCAGCTGCTTCAGCTTTACACACAACGTGTCGTTTGTGTCCTAAACACCTCCGCTAATGCCCAGAGGCTCACACACTGACACACCTCCTCTGAAGCTGAGCACACTTTCAACTCGCCTTCATAAAAGAAATCAGTTAAATGTCTTTTGTTATGTCTTTAAAGGTCCCTTGTTGTCCTGTTCCTCATCAATACATCCAGAGCCTGTCTCTGATTGGCTGAAACACCAAACAGATCATTGTAGCATTACCCATAATCCCCTCTGTTTCAGCCCTGTTTCCAAAGTGCTGATTCTCTGTCTGTTACTTCAGATGAAAATAAGGAGCCCCTCCCCACGCCCCTCTGAGAGACATTTGGTTACAAAGAACTCAATGGAGCTCTAGAGGAGATTCAGGTGATAAGGGGGGGGGTACCTTGGTTGCTGATTGGCTAATGGTTACACAAGACAAAACATCGTTATGACATCATCAAGTGGCCAAAATCTGATCAGCTCATTTTCAGACAGGTTTTTATAGAAATGGATCAAAAAGAGAGAAAATCTTTGTTCCTGAAACTTTCAGAGTCTCTTTCCACAGAGGGGACACATGGTGATGTAGAAGAGACATGAAGAAGAGGGGACACATGTTGATGTAGAAGAGACATGAAGAAGAGGGGACACATGTTGATGTAGAAGAGACATGGAGAAGAGGGGACACATGTTGATGTGGAAGAGACATGAAGAAGAGACATGAAGAAGAGGGGGACACATGTTGATGTAGAAGAGACATGAAGAAGAGGGGACACATGTTGATGTAGAAGAGACATGAAGAAGAGGGGGACACATGTTGAGTAGAAGAGACATGAAGAAGAGGGGACACATGTTGATGTAGAAGAGACCATGAAGAAGAGGGGACACATGTTGATGTAGAAGAGACATGAAGAAGAGGGGACACGTGTTGATGTAGAAGAGACATGAAGAAGAGGGGGACACATGTTGATGTAGAAGAGACATGAAGAAGAGGGGACACGTTGTTGATGTAGAAGAGACATGAAGAAGAGGGGACACATGTTGATGTAGAAGAGACATGGAAGAAGAGGGGACACATGTTGATGTAGAAGAGACATGAAGAAGAGGGGACACGTGTGTGATGTAGAAGAGACATGAAGAAGAGGGGGACACATGTTGATGTAGAAGAGACATGAAGAAGAGGGGACAAGTGTTGATGTAGAAGAGACATGAAGAAGAGGGGACACATGTTGATGTAGAAGAGACATGAAGAAGAGGGGACACGTGTTGACTGTAGAAGAGACCATGGAGAAGGATGGGGACACATGTTGATGTAGAAAGAGACATGAAGAAGAGGGGACACGTGTTTGATGTAGAAGAGACATGAAGAAGAGGGGACACATGTTGATGTAGAAGAGACATGAAGAAGAGGGGACACGTGTTGATGTCGAAGAGGACATGAAGAAGAGGGGACCACGTGTTGATGTAGAAGAGGACATGAAGAAGAGGGGACACATGTTTGGATGTAGCAGGAGACATGGAGAAGAGGGGACCACATGTTGATGTAGAGGAGACATGGAGAAGAGGGGACCACATGTGATTGTAGAAGAGACATGTAAGAAGAGGGGGACACAAGTTGATGTAGAAGAGGACATGAAGAAGAGGGGACACATGTTGATGTAAGAGAATGAAGAAGATGGGGACACCTTTGATGAGGGATGTAGAAGAGACATGAAAGAAGAGGGGAAACGTGTGATGTAAGAAGAGACATGCAAGAAGATGGGGACACATGTTGATGTAGAAGAGGACATGAAGAAGAGGGGACAGGTTGATGTAGAAGAGACATGTGAAGAAGAGGGGACACCATGTTGAATGTAGAAAGAGACATTTCATTCCATTCATTTAAAACCTTTATTTAAACAGAATGTCCCTTCGAGATCCGGATCTCTTTTTTACAAGGGAGTTTGAGACCTGCATCAATTTGTTACAACAGAAACATAAAAACAAAACAAATAGAGGGGACATCATAATTTACTTATTCACCAAACACTTACAAACGCCCCATAGTGTCATAAAGCATTTCGTGCAGGACGTGCCTTAAAAACATTCTAGAGAAACAAAGGTGACAATGTCAATTTGGACTGTAGGCTGTTCCAAGCAAGTGGAGCTGCGCACATAAAGCTGTTTTACCTAAGACAGTCCTCACTCTTGGTACATCTAATAAGACTACATCCTGTGATCTCAGACAATAGCTGCTTGCAACTTTCTGCTTTACCAGAGAACAGATGTAATACGGGAGTTTGCCCAACATAGCTTTATAAATAAAAGTGTACCAGTGACTGAGCCTCGGTACAGAGAGTGATGGTAAACCTGCCTTGGTATACAGTGTACAGTGATGAGTAAGGCGTTTTACAATTAGTGACAAATCTCAGAGCGCTGTGATATGCAGCATCCAATTTGCTCAGGTAATGGGCAGGTGCATTCATATAAAACAAATCACCATAGTCCAGCACAGGTAAAAAGGTCACAGTGACTAGCCTTTTCCTGGCCTCAAGCGAGAAACAGGACTTGTTTCTGTAAAAGAACCCTAACCTAACCCTAACCTAACATGAAGAAGAGGGGACACATGTTGATGTAGAGGAGACATGGAGAAGAGGGGACACATGTTGATGTAGAGGAGACATGGAGAAGAGGGGACACATGTTGATGTAGAAGAGACATGAAGAAGAGGGGACACATGTTGATGTAGAAGAGGACATGAAGAAGAGGGGACACATGTTGATGTAGGAGAGACATGAAGAAGAGGGGACACATGTTGATGTAGGAGAGACATAAAGAAGAGGGGACACATGTTGATGTAGGAGAGACATGAAGAAGAGGGGACACATGTTGATGTAGAAGAGGACATGAAGAAGAGGGGACACATGTTGATGTAGGAGAGACATGAAGAAGAGGGGACACATGTTGATGTAGGAGAGACATGAAGAAGAGGGGACACATGTTGATGTAGAAGAGACATGAAGAAGTGGGGACACATGTTGATGTAGGAGAGACATGAAGAAGAGGGGGACACATGTTGATGTAGAAAAGACATGAAGAAGAGGGGACACATGTTGATGTAGAAGAGACATGAAGAAGAGGGGACACATGTTGATGTAGGAGAGACCTGAAGAAGAGGGGACACATGTTGATGTAGGAGAGACATGAAGAAGAGGGGACACATGTTGATGTAGGAGAGACATGAAGAAGAGGGGACACATGTTGATGTAGAAGAGACATGAAGAAGTGGGGACAGATGTTGATGTAGAAGAGACATGGAGAAGAGGGGACACATGTTGATGTAGAAGAGACATGAAGAAGAGGGGACACATGTTGATGTAGAAGAGACATGGAGAAGAGGGGACACATGTTGATGTGGAAGAGACATGAAGAGAGACATGAAGAAGAGGGGACACATGTTGATGTAGAAGAGACATGAAGAAGAGGGGACACATGTTGATGTAGAAGAGACATGAAGAAGAGGGGACACATGTTGATGTAGAAGAGACATGAAGAAGTGGGGACAGATGTTGATGTAGAAGAGACATGAAGAAGAGGGGACACATGTTGATGTAGAAGAGACATGAAGAAGAGGGGACACATGTTGATGTAGAAGAGACATGGAGAAGAGGGGACACATGTTGATGTGGAAGAGACATGAAGAAGAGACATGAAGAAGAGGGGACACATGTTGATGTAGAAGAGACATGAAGAAGAGGGGACACATGTTGATGTAGAAGAGACATGAAGAAGAGGGGACACATGTTGATGTAGAAGAGACATGAAGAAGAGGGGACACATGTTGATGTAGAAGAGACATGAAGAAGAGGGGACACATGTTGATGTAGAAGAGACATGAAGAAGAGGGGACACGTGTTGATGTAGAAGAGACATGAAGAAGAGGGGACACATGTTGATGTAGAAGAGACATGAAGAAGAGGGGACACGTGTTGATGTAGAAGAGACATGAAGAAGAGGGGGACACATGTTGATGTAGAAGAGACATGAAGAAGAGGGGACACATGTTGATGTAGAAGAGACATGAAGAAGAGGGGACACGTGTTGATGTAGAAGAGACATGAAGAAGAGGGGACACATGTTGATGTAGAAGAGACATGAAGAAGAGGGGACAAGTGTTGATGTAGAAGAGACATGAAGAAGAGGGGACACATGTTGATGTAGAAGAGACATGAAGAAGAGGGGACACGTGTTGATGTAGAAGAGACATGGAGAAGAGGGGACACATGTTGATGTAGAAGAGACATGAAGAAGAGGGGACACGTGTTGATGTAGAAGAGACATGAAGAAGAGGGGACACATGTTGATGTAGAAGAGACATGAAGAAGAGGGGACACGTGTTGATGTAGAAGAGACATGAAGAAGAGGGGACACGTGTTGATGTAGAAGAGACATGAAGAAGAGGGGACACATGTTGATGTAGAGGAGACATGGAGAAGAGGGGACACATGTTGATGTAGAGGAGACATGGAGAAGAGGGGACACATGTTGATGTAGAAGAGACATGAAGAAGAGGGGACACAAGTTGATGTAGAAGAGACATGAAGAAGAGGGGACACATGTTGATGTAGAAGAGACATGAAGAAGAGGGGACACATGTTGATGTAGAGAAGAGACATGAAGAAGAGGGGACACATGTTGATGTAGAAGAGACATGAAGAAGAGGGGACACATGTTGATGTAGAAGAGACATGAAGAAGAGGGGACACGTGTTGATGTAGAAGAGACATGAAGAAGAGGGGACACATGTTGATGTAGAAGAGACATGAAGAAGAGGGGACACGTGTTGATGTAGAAGAGACATGAAGAAGAGGGGACACATGTTGATGTAGAAGAGACATTCATTTCATTTCATTTCAAACCTTTATTTAAACAGATAGGTCCCTTGAGATCATGGATCTCTTTTACAAGGGAGACCTGCATCAATTTGTTCCACATGAAACATAAAAACAAACAATAGAGGACATCATATTTACATATTCACCAACACTTACAAACGCCCATAGTGTCATAAAGCATTTCGTGCAGACGTGCCTTAAAAACATTCAGAGAAACAAAGGTGAACAATTTCAATTTGGACTGTAGGCTGTTCCAAGCAAGTGGAGCTGCGCACATAAAAGCTGTTTTACCTAAGACAGTCCTCACTCTTGGTACATCTAATAAGACTACATCCTGTGATCTCAGACAATAGCTGCTTGCAACTTTCTGCTTTACCAGAGAACAGATGTAATACGGGAGTTTGCCCAACATAGCTTTATAAATAAAAGTGTACCAGTGACTGAGCCTCGGTACAGAGAGTGATGGTAAACCTGCCTTGGTATACAGTGTACAGTGATGAGTAAGCGTTTTACAATTAGTGACAAATCTCAGAGCGCTGTGATATGCAGCATCCAATTTGCTCAGGTAATGGGCAGGTGCATTCATATAAAACAAATCACCATAGTCCAGCACAGGTAAAAAGGTCACAGTGACTAGCCTTTTCCTGGCCTCAAGCGAGAAACAGGACTTGTTTCTGTAAAAGAACCCTAACCTAACCCTAACCTAACATGAAGAAGAGGGGACACATGTTGATGTAGAGGAGACATGGAGAAGAGGGGACACATGTTGATGTAGAGGAGACATGGAGAAGAGGGGACACATGTTGATGTAGAAGAGACATGAAGAAGAGGGGACACATGTTGATGTAGAAGAGGACATGAAGAAGAGGGGACACATGTTGATGTAGGAGAGACATGAAGAAGAGGGGACACATGTTGATGTAGGAGAGACATAAAGAAGAGGGGACACATGTTGATGTAGGAGAGACATGAAGAAGAGGGGACACATGTTGATGTAGAAGAGGACATGAAGAAGAGGGGACACATGTTGATGTAGGAGAGACATGAAGAAGAGGGGACACATGTTGATGTAGGAGAGACATGAAGAAGAGGGGACACATGTTGATGTAGAAGAGACATGAAGAAGTGGGGACACATGTTGATGTAGGAGAGACATGAAGAAGAGGGGACACATGTTGATGTAGAAAAGACATGAAGAAGAGGGGACACATGTTGATGTAGAAGAGACATGAAGAAGAGGGGACACATGTTGATGTAGGAGAGACCTGAAGAAGAGGGGACACATGTTGATGTAGGAGAGACATGAAGAAGAGGGGACACATGTTGATGTAGGAGAGACATGAAGAAGAGGGGACACATGTTGATGTAGAAGAGACATGAAGAAGTGGGGACAGATGTTGATGTAGAAGAGACATGGAGAAGAGGGGACACATGTTGATGTAGGAGAGACATGAAGAAGAGGGGACACATGTTGATGTAGAAAAGACATGAAGAAGAGGGGACACATGTTGATGTAGAAGAGACATGAAGAAGAGGGGACACATGTTGATGTAGGAGAGACATGAAGAAGAGGGGACACATGTTGATGTAGGAGAGACATGAAGAAGAGGGGACACATGTTGATGTAGGAGAGACATGAAGAAGAGGGGACACATGTTGATGTAGAAGAGGACATGAAGAAGAGGGGACACATGTTGATGTAGGAGAGACATGAAGAAGAGGGGACACATGTTGATGTAGAAGAGGACATGAAGAAGAGGGGACACATGTTGATGTAGGAGAGACATGAAGAAGAGGGGACACATGTTGATGTAGAAGAGACATGAAGAAGAGGGGACTGTCAAAAGAAAAAAATTCCAAATCACGTCGTTCTTTCTGTGCTCCAAAGAGTTGTTGAATGAATCCTGAAAGACAGGAAGTGATGTCATGACTTTCAAGCTATAAATAGTAATAATAATTCATTTATTTTATATAGGCGCCTTTCAAAGCTCTCAAGGTCTTGAATTAGGATTGAAGACGTGTTAACCCTTCGATGCCCGAGTGGCTGGACCCTACACTCTTCCATAAGTGGGTCAAAAAGGACCCGTATTAGAATAATATGTGTTTTTATGCCATTTTCATAATTTTGGTTTAGAAAAATCACGTGTGTAATATTTAGTTTTATATTTTGGTTCACACTACAAATATTTTATATTTAATTTTTCACTATTTATAATTTTAGACATTTTTTTTACATTTTGAAAAAAAACGAAATTCCATAGAAAATGCATTTTCGACCCACTTGTGGAAGCTCGGGGTAGAAATACAAAACTACAATTTCTTTAAATGTCAATTAAAAATGTGAATGGCTTCATATCCAAAACATGTTTTTTGAGGAATAGCTGGAATATGAAATGATAAAAAAAATGTAATTACAAAGTTACTCTTAGAAAACCACCTCACCGGGTCAAAGAAGACCCACTTATGCATCTAAGGGTTAATCCAAACCAAGTATTTTTAGCCTAGCTTTAGTCAGTCTAATAGCATTGGTGTCACGATCTTAGTTTTATGTCATGGTTTTATTTTGCTGTGCATCTAAGGGTTAAACAAAATGTTTACACTTGAAAATGTTTCATACTTTTCGAAGTCGAACATAGTTTTTTGAATAAGATAAGATTCTAGCAGGTTCACAGAAAAGTTGGTAACTATGCATTTAGTTTAATACATGTTGCAATAAGAAAGGTTTGAACAGGAACAGCTGCAGCATTGTGGTGTCCCTTTCCTTGCGTGCCATTGTCCAATATGATGTCTCAGATTGCAAGCTATCGGATGACTGACAGGTAAAACCACTCGTAATAAAACCTGAGTAAATCTGTGCAGGGCAAAGGATGCTCGTCTTCAGATCTTCCGTTAACCGCTCCGTTGTTTAACTCGAACACACGCTGAGAAGCTGAGCTGTGACTCGTGAAAGCCACCGGGTCTGATCTATAAACACGAGGCGCAGGAGGAGATTCTTAATAAGACGTGTGTTGAGAGGAGAGAAGAAGCTGCAGGGGGAAATACATGATGCCAAAAGAACTGCGGACAAGCTGGCGTGAGACTAACGAGACACCGAGGCCTTCATTCATCAAACGGCATGTTTCAATAAGGGCCGTTATTAATTAGGATTCAATTCAAATCTCTACAAACACAGACGACTAATTCCTAGAAGGATTCAAACGTGACCGTGCAGCTGAGAGGAGCAATTATTTTTAAATATATATAATTTTAGCCTTTTATTGCAATTCTTTGACTCCTTATGTTTTTATATTTTTGCATATTTTTACTTAAACTTCATATGTTAATCAATTGTTTTTCTTTTATTCACATTTCTACTTTAAAGGTCACCTATCATGCTATCATGCTATCATGCTATCTTTAGGCAACAGCAGAGGTCTCAGATATATACATATAACAACATGTCTGAAGTGTTTTGCTCCAAACACCAAACAGATCATTCTAGCCACGCCTCATATCCCTCTATTTCACTTCCTGTTTCTAAAGTGCTGATTTGGGGATGAAGCTTTAAAGGGGAGGGGTCTGAGCTCATGGGGACCCGGCAGCTACCGTCTAAACTAAATGCTGCCGTGATGAAACGCCATATCATGGATCATCAAGGATCTGAAACAGTCTGGAGCTCAAAGGCTTTCTCTCTTGCCGGTTATACCACAAGGTGAGTTCCTTTTTACTTCCTGCTTCTTCACACACATGCTCTCCAGTACAGGTTAGCTCTGAGCGTTAGCGATGCTAATGTAAACAAAGACCATAATACGTCCAAAACAGTCGGGCGTTGTTTCTGATAGCAGCGTTTCTGATTGGCCCGTGGGTCCACATTTCAGATATTACGTCATATCGGACGCAAATCTGGATCAGCTCCGTGGTTCCCCGTTTTTAAAGATTTGGGTACGGAGGAAAAGAGAGAGGGTTTATTTCCTGACGCTGCGTGAGTTCCCGACACACCAGGGACACACCGGGGACACACCAGGGACACACCGAGGACACACCAGGGACACACCGAGGACACACCAGGGACACACCGAGGACACACCAGGGACACACCGAGGACACACCGGGGACACACCGGGACACACCGGGACACATTGATGTAGAAAAGAAAAGTGCATTTTGCCTGTATTTTATTTTATCTTCTTATTGTACATTTAAACATTAACCTCTTCTACTTCTATTTTTATATTTTTATTTGTTTAGCAATTACAAAAAAAGGGTCTATTTTTGTCTGAAAGCTTCAGATATTTAACTCATCAAATGTAAACGTGGTGAGACAAGATCCTACCGGGTAGAGTGTAAGATTTACGTGTGTGTGTGTGTGTGTGTGTGTGTGTGTGTATAAAGTTGAGTGTAATCTAACGTAAAGTGAAAAGCCTCATCACTCCCCTCTTTGAGAGAAAACTGGCCGTTTCTCAATCGCGAGGATGCTGGCTTGGTAGTCGCGTACTTCCAAGTCACTTCCTTCAGAAACAAAGCAAGTATGCTTCCAAGCCACGGCATATTTACCAACACACGTTCTACGCATAGACTGTATATATAAATGGCACTTCCGTATTGGCGTCCCGGCTCTTCCCCAGAGCTTGCCGCTTGGTTCTACGCCACAACACTACCATTTAAATGTGCGCTGCGTCGGTTCAGCCATTCTCCGCAAGGGTTTTTGAAATTGGTCCGTGCGCAAAGCATTGTGGGGATTTTAAGGACGCGAAGTCTACCCATGTGCAGCCTCGACATTTCCCCCAAACCAAGGACGCAGCCTCGGTGGAATTCCAAGTATGCTGGAGATTGTAAAAGTCCTTCGGCGGCACTCGATGATGTAGCATCCTTGAAATATTGACTTGGAAGCCAGAATCCTCGAGATTGAGAAACGGCCACTGTCTGTCAGAGAAGGTAAATCCATCTTTTCTGCACAGCAACTCGTCCCTTCCCTTTCATACACTTCACCTCCAATCACACCTCCTCTCACGCCTCCTCTCACGCCTCCTCTCACGCCTCCTCTCACATCTCCTGTAATCGCATCTGTAATCACACGTGAGGAGGAGAGGTAATTTCCTCTGGGTATATGAGACACGCCTGCTTGGTGATTGGCTGCTGAATGTCAGAGTTTGACTGACAGCTGGATTATAAAACACTCTTTGAAAGAGACTGGACACTCTGTGAGAGGAGAGGGGAGATCAGTGAAGAGGGGAGATCATGTAACTCTGACACATCTAAACACTCGGAGGCTTTCTACCTTGTTTGGATCCTGGATCGATGATATTCTCCTTTTTCAAATCAAAGGTTTAAAGTGAAATTAAATTGAAAAGATCACTCGTTTGCAGAGGTGTAAAGTTACTCAAGTACTGTACTTAAGAACAAGTTTGAGGTACTTGTACTTCAATCATTATAAAACATATCATATATATTATTCTGAAATGGACCAATCTGCACAACGACTACTTTTACTATATTTTGATGAGAATACTTTTCTACTTTCACTTGAGGAACATTTTGAATGCAGGACTTTTACTGAAACAGAGTATTCCTACACTCTGGTACTTCTACTTTTACTCAAGTACAAGATCTGAGTACTTCTACTTTTACTCGAGTACAAGATCTGAGTACTTCTACTTTTACTCAAGTACAAGACCTGAGTACTTCTACTTTAACTCAAGTACAAGACCTGAGTACTTCTACTTTGACTCAAGTACAAGGTCTGAGTACTTCTCAGATCTTGAGTACTTGGCTTCCGTCCAAACCACAGCACTGAGACTGCTCTTGTAAAGGTCTTTAATGACATCCACTTAAACACAGACAGTGGCAGAACTTCAGTGTTAGTATTATTAGATCTCAGTGCTGCGTTTGACACTGTTGACCACAGCATATTACTGGACCGACTGGAAAACTGGGTGGGACTTTCGGAAACCGTCCTAAATTGGTTTGAATCCTACTTAAAGGACAGAAACAACTTTGTTTCTATAGGTAAATACACATCTGAGTTGACAAATATGACATGTGGGGTACCTCAAGGCTCCATCTTGGGGCCTCTTCTCTTTAACATCTACATGCTACCACTGGCTCAGATAATGAAAAACAACAACATAAGTTACCATAGCTATGCGGATGACACACACATTTACGTAACAATTTCACCAGGAGACTATGCTCCAATTCAAACACTGAGTAAGTGCATTGAACAAATCAATGACTGGATGTGTCAGAACTTTCTCCAATTAAACAAAGATAAAACTGAGGTAATGGTTTTTGGAGCCAAGGCAGAACGTATAAAAGTTAGCGCTGAGCTTCAGTCTGCAATGTTCAAAACAACAGATAAAGCCAGAAATCTAGGTGTAGTCATGGACTCTGACCTGAGTTTCAACAGTCACATTAAAACAGTTACTAAATCAGCCGACTATCACCTAAAGAACATATCTAGGATTAAAAGACTAATGTCACAGCAGGATTTGGAAAAACTTGTCCATGCTTTTATCTTCAGTAGACTGGACTACTGCAATGGTGTCTTCACAGGTCTCACTAAAAAGTCTATTCGGAAGCTGCAGCTGATTCAGAACGCCGCTGCTCGAGTCCTCACTAACACTAAGAAAGTGGATCACATCACTCCTGTTCTGAAGTCTTTACACTGGCTTCCTGTGTGTCAAAGAATAGATTTCAAAAATACTGCTGCTGGTTTATAAAGCTTTGAATGGTTTAGGCCCAAAATACATTTGTGACCTCCTGCTAAATGATGAAGCATCCAGATCTCTCAGGTCTTCAGGGACTGGTCAGCTTTCTGTCCCCAGAGTCAGAACTAAACATGGAGAAGCAGCGTTCAGTTATTATGCTCCATCTGGAACCAACTCCCAGAAACCTGCAGGTCCGCTGCAACTCTGACTACTTTCAAATCCAGCAAGAAGACTTTTCTTTTTGTCGCTGCTTTTAATTGAACTATTCATATCTTAGACTGCACTGTAACTTTTATCCATGTATTTTTTCTGTTAATGTTTATTTTATTAGCTTTTCTTTTTAATGACTGATTTTAAATGCCATTTTCTTAATGTCTATCATTTTTTGTAAAGCACTTTGAATTGCCTTGTGTTGAAAAGTGCTATATAAATAAACTTGCCTTGCCTTGCCTTGCCTTCTACTTTTACTCAAGTACAAGATCTGAGTACTTCTACTTTGACTCAAGTACAAGATCTGAATACTTCTACTTTGACTCAAGTACAAGATCTGAATACTTCTACTTTGACTCAAGTACAAGATCTGAATACTTCTACTTTTACTCAAGTACAAGATCTGAGTCCTAAAGACACTAAAGTGAGGAGGGTTAAACAAACATCGTTAAAATGTGAGCTTTCTCTCCGTAAAGCAGCTTGAGTTCAACAAAGCATGTTGATAAAGTGTGTGAAGGACCTCGTGTCTGGAGGTAGTAACATATAATTGATTGATGAGCCTTTGATTTGAATATATAGCTGGTTGTGTGAAGACTACGAAGGAGATTACCCGTTGTATGACCT
Source organism: Harpagifer antarcticus (assembly GCA_902827135.1). Taxonomy (NCBI): domain Eukaryota; kingdom Metazoa; phylum Chordata; class Actinopteri; order Perciformes; family Harpagiferidae; genus Harpagifer; species Harpagifer antarcticus. The sequence continues at coordinate 91,597 of CADEHL010001289.1, forward strand.
CTTTAACGCTGCAGAGATGCATATGGATGAGTGTGAGGGAAGACATACAGTCTATGGCTTCTCTTGTAGTAAATATAGAATACTGAATGAATGGAGGTCAGAGAGAGGACACGAGCTGCTGGAGACATTTCATTCCTTCAAAACATCTGACAGAGAGGGAAGAAGAAGTGTCAGAGAGAGAAAGGGAAAGCAACGGGTGAGAGAAATACATAGTTAATGAATAGGAAGACACATTCTGAGAAGATAAGGCAGGTGCAAGTTGCTGATGATATAATCATATTACAATCCTTACACTATAGAAGCACACTAACAGTTCATATCTGGTCCAACATGCAGATCTGCAGAGTCTCTGATAAACCAGAGCAGAGAGAGTTCATCTGTCAGAGTCTGCCGCTCACACTGAAGCCACAGATAGCAGGAACCCAGAGATATATCCACTCCAGAAAGAGTGTTTCTGCTTCTAGTGGACGACAAACTTCTACAGCTTGAATTCATGAATTTAAAGAGGCTCTATACGGCTTTGTTACCCTTTACTGTAGTGGTCTGCAAAGGCATATCTGTGTTCCCCCCAGGAGAGGACTCTTTAAAGTAGAGACACTACATACTGATATACACCTGAACATCAGCAGGAGAGGACTCTTTAAAGTAGAGACACTACATACTGATATACACCTGAACATCAGCAGGAGAGGACTCTTTAAAGTAGAGACACTACATACTGATATACACCTGAACATCAGCAGGAGAGGACTCTTTAAAGTAGAGACACTACATACTGATATACACCTGAACATCAGCAGGAGAGGACTCTTTAAAGTAGAGACACTACATACTGATATACACCTGAACATCAGCAGGAGAGGACTCTTTAAAGTAGAGACACTACATACTGATATACACCTAAACATCAGCAGGAGAGGACTCTTTAAAGTAGAGACACTACATACTGATATACACCTGAACATCAGCAGGAGAGGACTCTTTAAAGTAGAGACACTACATACTGATATACACCTGAACATCAGCAGGAGAGGACTCTTTAAAGTAGAGACACTACATACTGATATACACCTGAACATCAGCAGGAGAGGACTCTTTAAAGTAGAGACACTACATACTGATATACACCTGAACATCAGCAGGAGAGGACTCTTTAAAGTAGAGACACTACATACTGATATACACCTGAACATCAGCAGGAGAGGACTCTTTAAAGCTGTATAACAATGATACTGAAATCCATTTGACTTGATAATATGTCATTATGGAAGCTGATGTCCTAGGTGCCATTTTTGCCGTCACTTTAACATCTTATATTCACACAAATGTAAATCAGATCATGTTCACGGGAACTTTATCCAACGATCCATTCAGATTCAGACAAGGAGTCAAAATATTATAAAACATAAATGTGAGACTGGCAGACGGTTGATCGGTTAGTCAAAGTGAACAAACTGACGTGTGGAAGCAGACAGGTCTTTGCAGTCATTATTTAAAGCCATGTAGATGTTATTTCACATTTAAACACACACACACACACACACGCACCACTTCCTTTAGCAAATGAATCCGTCCCCTTGAAATGATCCTGTATTATCTGAAGAGGTCACAGGAGAGGTTTTTAATTGTATTATTCATAAAACTGCACGTTCGTTCGTCCCGCTGGGATTATACAACTTGTTTTCAATGTGTGAAGAGCGTCCGGCTTTTCATCGACCTCTCAGCTTCAGCTTCACGGCCGGACCATAATAAGAGCTCTTCTGGAGGTCAGAGAGGAGAGGAGGAAGTGAAGAGACGGAGACCACAGGGACCAGGGTTCAAGACCCCAATTTCCCCCTCTGAGAGGCCAGGCTGACGCAGACTGTCTACTTTGCACTGCTCGAAGACGGGAAAGAGATGTGAAGAGACGACTGAAGGAAGGAGGAACAGACCAAGACACTTTGGAAAGACAATGTTTGGCTGGTCCACAGAGACGGGTTTGGACATATTAGCCAAGAGAGGAAGATATTTAGGAACCACAAAGCAGCCTTTTAGAACCGCAACACACATGAACTGCAAGTAATGCTAATGGATATTGCAATGCTCTCAATTGAAGGATCCCACCTTGCTAAACCCCTCTCTACTGGTCCCGCTCTCCAGCTGCAGCAGAAAATGGTCATATTTCAACAAATCTGAGCGGATGTTTATAAACCCAAGTGTTAACAAAAGTCTCTAAAGTCCAAAAAGCATATTCTATAAAAACACAGACCCTTTGTTTGTAGAAAAACAAACTGGCTTTGAATGAAAGAATCCCTCCTACCAAGTGCACATGTCCTCATTTCACTCTTTTGTGAATGAAATATGTCGCCAACAGGTAGCTCTATTCAAGCCACACCTCACTAAAGCTCTCATGAACAGATGGCATTCTTTAAGGGCTTTCTGATCATTAGCACTGAGTGACACTCTGACATGTTTCCTTGGTGATACGTCGTTAGTGTGAAAGCCAGAGCTTATTCTTAGCATCCTTCCCCTCTCATTAAAACATTCAGTGAGCTCGTCTGCCCGGAAGAACGTCCTCTGGATTCATTAACGACCCTGCGTTACTCAGCGTCTCTGCACACGGATGCGTAGACAGCCACACGGAGACATGTTCAGGGGGGTTTCATTCACATTGTTGCAGCTTGTGCTAAAAATAACACAGCATTCAAGCTGGTGATTGAACGGAGACTAACAGGTACCAAACATCTCCATTAGAGAAACGCTACGCCGCCTCAGAGAGAAAGCAGATATAAAAACACATGAAGAAACATCTCCAGCAACTTGACCACAAAGAGTGACACACACAGCTGGGAGACCAGGGGACACTAAAAAGTGATGCACACAGCACCAGGGACACTAAAGAGTGACACACACAGCTGAGAGACCAGGGGACGCTAAAGAGTGACGCACACAGCTGAGAGACCAGGAGACACTAAAGAGTGACGCACACAGCTGGGAGACCAGGGGACGCTAAAGAGTGACGCACACAGCTGGGAGACCAGGGGACGCTAAAGAGTGACGCACACAGCTGGGAGACCAGGGGACGCTAAAGAGTGACGCACACAGCTGGGAGACCAGGGGACACTAAAGAGTGACGCACACAGCTGAGAGACCAGGGGACGCTAAAGAGTGATGCACACAGCTGGGAGACCAGGGGACACTAAAGAGTGATGCACACAGCACCAGGGACACTAAAGAGTGACACACACAGCTGAGAGACCAGGGGACGCTAAAGAGTGACGCACACAGCTGAGAGACCAGGAGACACTAAAGAGTGATGCACACAGCTGGGAGACCAGGGGACACTAAAAAGTGATGCACACAGCTGGGAGACCAGGGGACACTAAAAAGTGATGCACACAGCACCAGGGACACTAAAGAGTGACACACACAGCTGAGAGACCAGGGGACGCTAAAGAGTGACGCACACAGCTGAGAGACCAGGGGACGCTAAAGAGTGATGCACACAGCTGGGAGACCAGGGGACGCTAAAGAGTGACGCACACAGCTGGGAGACCAGGGGACGCTAAAGAGTGACGCACACAGCTGGGAGACCAGGAGACACTAAAGAGTGACGTACACAGCTGAGAGACCAGGGGACGCTAAAGAGTGACGCACACAGCTGGGAGACCAGGGGACACTAAAGAGTGATGCACACAGCTGGGAGACCAGGGGACGCTAAAGAGTGACGCACATAGCTGGGAGACGAGAGGACACTAAAGAGTGACGCACACAGCTGGGAGGCCAGGGGACACTAAAGAGTGACGCACACAGCTGGGAGACCAGGGGACACTAAAGAGTGACGCACACCGCTTGGAGACCAGGGGACACTAAAGAGTGACACACAGCTGGGAGACCATGGGACACTAAAGAGTGATGCACACAGCTGGGAGACCAGGGGACACTAAAGAGTGACGCACACCGCTTGGAGACCAGGGGACACTAAAGAGTGACTCACACAGCTGGGAGACCAGGGGACACTAAAGAGTGACGCACACAGCTGGGAGACCAGGGGACACTAAAGAGTGACGCACACCGCTTGGAGACCAGGGGACACTAAAGAGTGACACACAGCTGGGAGACCATGGGACACTAAAGAGTGATGCACACAGCTGGGAGACCAGGGGACACTAAAGAGTGACGCACACCGCTTGGAGACCAGGGGACACTAAAGAGTGACAGCACGTTGGATGCGTGTGTCCTTAAAGTGTCTCTGAGTAAAATGTCCCCGCTTCCCGTAGTTTGGATATTTCATGTTTTATTCAAAGCAACTTCAATAAAACCTAAAGAGTGAAAACATTGACAGCAGAAAGTTTGTGAAAGCAGTGATTGGATGAACTCTGTAAATATTGCATCAAAGAAAATGTTCTCTTTTGTTTGAAGAACTTTTAATAAGATTCACACTTTATTATGTACTTCTCAAATACTCATGCGTACTTGATATCCCTCTTTGTTTCCTTCTCCCTGACGCCTTGCCATTCATCCTTTTGGTTTCCTCAGCGTCTCTTTCTAATGTTTATCAGAGAGAGGCTCCGTGAAGACAGAGCTTCTGTTCAACCGCCATTTGGATTCAGCTCAGGTTCCACAGACATGAACAGGTCTAGTACTTGAGTTAAAGTAGAAGTACTCAGGTCTAGTACTTGAGTAAAAGTAGAAGTACTCAGATCTTGTACTTGAGTCAAAGTAGAGGTACTCAGATCTAGTACTTGAGTCAAAGTAGAAGTACTCAGATCTAGTACTTGAGTAAAAGTAGAAGAACTCAGATCTAGTACTTGAGTAAAAGTAGAGGTACTCAGATCTAGTACTTGAGTCAAAGTAGAAGTACTCAGATCTAGTACTTGAGTAAAAGTAGAAGAACTCAGATCTAGTACTTGAGTAAAAGTAGAAGTACTCAGGTATTGTACTTGAGTAAAAGTAAAAGTATTCAGGTATTGTACTTGAGTAAAAGTAGAAGAACTCAGATCTAGTACTTGAGTAAAAGTAGAAGTACTCAGATCTTGTACTTGAGTAAAAGTAGAAGTACTCAGATCTTGTACTTGAGCAAAAGTAGAAGTACTCAGATCTTGTACTTTTACATTACATTACATCACATTGCATTTAGCTGACGCTTTTGTCCAAAGCGACTTACAATACGTACATACGACCAGGAAGACACAGCCCAGAAGAAAACAGAATCATAAAGTACATCAGGTTTCATAGAGCCAAACATTTCAAGTGCTACTCAGCTGGCTTTAGAGAAGCCAGTCCTTTATTAGTATATAAGTGCTTTGTTAGTAATTCTATCGCTCGAAGTGGAGTCGAAAGAGATGAGCTTTCAGTCTGCGCCGGAAGATGTGCAGGCTTTCTGCCGTCCTGAGTAAAAGTAGAAGTACTCAGATCTAGTACTTGAGTAAAAGTAGAAGTACTCAGATCTTGAGTAAAAGTAGAAGTACTCAGATCTTGAGTAAAAGTAGAAGTACTCAGATCTTGTACTTGAGTAAAAGTAGAAGTACTCAGATCTTGAGTAAAAGTAGAAGTACTCAGGTCTTGTACTTGAGTAAAAGTAGAAGTACTCAGATCTTGTTCTTGAGTTAAAGTAGAAGTACTCAGATCTTGTACTTGAGTAAAAGTAGAAGTACTCAGATCTTGTTCTTGAGTTAAAGTAGAAGTACTCAGATCTTGTACTTGAGTAAAAGTAGAAGTATCAGATCTTGTTCTTGAGTAAAAGTAGAAGTACCAGAGTGTAGGAATACTCTGTCACAGTAAAAGTCCTGCATTCAAAATGTCCCTCAAGTGAAAGTAGGAAAGTATTCTCATCTAAATATAGTGAAAGACAGTGAAAGTATTCGTTGTGCAGATTGGTCCATTTCAGAATAATATCTATGATATGTTTTATAATGATTGATCATGAAAGTGTTCTCAAAGCTGGTGAAGGTGCAGCTAGTCTGAAGTACTTTGTAGACTGCAGGGTAGCTGGTGAAGGTGCAGCTAGTCTGAAGTACTTTGTAGACTGCAGGGTAGCTGGTGAAGGTGCAGCTAGTCTGAATGGCTTTGTAGACTGCAGGGTAGCTGGTGAAGGTGCAGCTAGTTTGAAGTACTTTGTAGACTGCAGGGTAGCTGGTGGATTTACTCCAGGTGGAACTAAAGTCTGATTCAACACTTGGTTAGATTTCACATCATTCATCGTGAAGTAACTAAAGGTATAAATACATGTAGAGGAGTAGAAGTACACCATGTACCTCTGAACTGTAGACGAGTGAAAGTAGGAAACAACCGGTAAAGCACAATAAGAACTCACGAAGCAAATCGTCTTTATGCTTTGACAGAAAAGTGTCCTAACATCCTGCATCTCGTCTTATTGCGTCTCAGTTTTAGTGCGCTCTCTTTCCTCCTGATTACACCTCCTTCACTTCCTTCCCCACTTGTTCCTCTCAGGTTGAGGAGAAGTCGTCACTAACAGACGTCAGACTTATTCTTGTTTTACTTTTCAATCGCAGTCTATCTACTTGCCAGCAGTCAGAGCTCACTCCACCTGAGATGACCTGCGCCATCTCTCACTCACAGTTGCATTCTGGGAGAGGAAATTGAGAGAGGAGTGTGTTCAAAAATAGCTCAGACATTTTCTTTTATTCTCACAACAACACAAGTTTCCTGTTTCAAAACCCTCCGTGCATTAGTCCTGAGGAGACTCGGGGGGACTTGGGGGTCACGGTTCGGTTCATACCTCGGTTTGGGGGTCACGGTTCGGTTCATACCTCGGTTTGGGGGTCACGGTTCGGTTCGTACCTCGGTTTGGGGGTCACGGTTCGGTTCGTACCTCGGTTTGGAGGTCACGGTTCGGTTCATACCTCGGTTTGGGGGTCACGGTTCGGTTCATACCTCGGTTTGGGGGTCACGGTTCGGTTCATACCTCGGTTTGGGGGTCACGGTTTGGTTCGTACCTCGGTTAGGGGGTCACGGTTCGGTTCGTACCTCGGTTTGGAGGTCACGGTTCGGTTCGTACCTCGGTTTGGGGGTCACGGTTCGGTTCGTACCTCGGTTTGGAGGTCACGGTTCGGTTCGTACCTCGGTTTGGGGGTCACGGTTCGGTTCATACCTCGGTTTGGGGGTCACGGTTCGGTTCATACCTCGGTTTGGGGGTCACGGTTCGGTTCATACCTCGGTTTGGGGGTCACGGTTCGGTTCATACCTCGGTTTGGGGGGGTCACGGATCGGTTCGTACCTCGGTTTTGGGGGTCACGGTTCGGTTCGTACCTCGGTTTGGGGGTCACGGTTCGGTTCGTACCTCGGTTTGGAGGTCACGGTTCGGTTCGTACCTCGGTTTGGAAGTCACGGTTCGGTTCGTACCTCGGTTTGGAGGTCACGGTTCGGTTCGTACCTCGGTTTTGGGGTCACGGTTCGGTTCATACCTCGGTTTGGGGGTCACGGTTCGGTTCGTACCTCGGTTTGGAGGTCACGGTTCGGTTCGTACCTCGGTTTGGGGGTCACGATTCGGTTCGTACCTCGGTTTGGAGGTCACGGTTCGGTTCGTACCTCGGTTTGGGGGTCACGGTTCGGTTCATACCTCGGTTTGGGGGTCACGGTTCGGTTCATACCTCGGTTTGGGGGTCACGGTTCGGTTCATACCTCGGTTTGGGGGTCACGGTTCGGTTCATACCTCGGTTTGGAGGTCACGGTTCGGTTCATACCTCGGTTTGGGGGTCACGGTTCGGTTCGTACCTCGGTTTGGGGGTCACGGTTCGGTTCATACCTCGGTTTGGGGGTCACGGTTCGGTTCGTACCTCGGTTTGGGGGTCACGGTTTGGTTCATACCTCGGTTTGGGGGTCACGGTTCGGTACGACAAGGAAAAGCAAAAGGAAAGTCCCAAATGCATCATTTTTTTTGCTGTTATTTATTTGTAACAGTCGTGCAAGTTTTGGTATGAAAATAAGGAACTCTAACATTTGGAATCATTAACTGAATTACACAGTTACAAACAAACCACACACAGTAACACACACACACACACACACACACACACACACACACACAAATGGCCATATTATTTATAATGGCTGATGTCAAACTAAAAAGAATGTCTTGGAAATATTAAAATAAATAATAAGAAAGTGTTTGAATCACAATCAATAAAAGGTAATACAGAACTGAGTAACATCTCCTGATGTCACAATATAAAATAAATACAATGATAAATATAAAACTAAATAAAATGTGTACCTTTAGGAGCAATGTCTAACATGTGTAATTAGCTTGTGAGTGTGTGAGGCCATTATGCCTAAATAAAGGTGCTCACGCTTTACTCTAGTTTCAAGTTGTTCTTCAGAAAGATGAGTTTGTCTCCGTTGTCAGCAGTGAGGGCAGATCTGTTGGCGGTAACTATGGTAACTATGTCACCTGCCGTGGAGGAAGCGCTCTCGCTGGGACTGAGACTGACTCGGAGGTGATTGAGCATGTTGACGTGTTACCACTAGCATACCGCACCGCTGTCGAACAACGCCGACACACCGTCCTCGTCCGATCCACAACTCGCACCCCATCATTGTTGTAGTCCACAGGGAACCCGACATGTTCCCACACAGCTGATTTAAAAGAAGCAGGTGGGTCTTCTAGCTCCTGGGTGTTGTGTGAACTCGCCATAGCTAACTTTTCTTCTTCATGTATTGTGTTCCTTGTGTTTTGTTCTTGTTCTTTATTTGTTATTTACGGACGGCTGGCTTTTAGGCGCAATACCGCCCCCTGGATTATATATGGTGTAATGCTGCCCTGAGTGACAGAGTTTTGTCCCACTCGTAAAAAAAGGCGTATTCGCCGTGTGACTGCATGTGCCGAACCGTGACGGTACAGGACGAATACGGATACCGTTACACCCCTAATGTCTATGTATTTATCTGGTAATTTAGTGCATGTAAATGGAAATTGGGACAAAATACAACGCATAAAAACGCAGGAGTTGGCAAAAATGCGAATTTAAATCCTTAGTCTCTAACGGCCCGTCCACACAGCGGCGTGTCTGAAACTCGACCAACAACCGATCACATGAATCTCCCGCCCCTGACACACAAGCAGCGGTTTGATTGGCTAGAGCTTGTACTGGCATTTGATTCGATTGGCTGACGCTTCTGCCGAGGCTTTAAAAGTTGACCATTGCTCAACTTTTGCAGCGAGCCACGCCAGCAAAGCTCCGCGTCACTTCCCACAATGCAGTTCGGCGAAAAGTGACGTCACCCCATTCAAAGTGAATGTGGACGGGGAGTGACACTACCAAACAAGTAGTATTTTCCTGTCAAAACTACAGCTACATATCAAGTTTACACTGTTGGGTCCCACTTAATATTGACTTTTAAATCTGAGATATATTTGGCTAATAGGAGCTTTATCCAATTGTACTTCGGTATCATCATTGACATAAACATGGTATTGGTAAAGTACTGAATGTACTCATCAAGGACAGAGATGCACGTGATAACGAAGGTCCAAGAGTATAACAACGTACATGACAGGATGTTTGATTACCTAGAGCAGTGGTGCTCAACTGGTCAGGCCTCGGGACCCACTTTTTACTTGGTCAATACATCGCGACCCAACAGGTGTGCGTCCTATTCGAGGCCCCGCCTTAAACGTTGCGCGATTTCCGCCAAAGATTTTGGTAATTGGTCCGGTGCGCAAAGCATTGTGGGGATTTTAAAACCGCGGAGGACACACACATGTGCAGCCTCGACATTTCCCGCAACGAAGGACGCCGACCTCGGTAGAATTCCAAGGATCCTGGACATTGGAGCAGTCCTCGATGACGTAGCATCCTTGAAATAGTGGCTCTGGAGCATCCTTCCTCGACATTGAGAAACGCCCCCCATGTTTCCCAAATCCAAGATGGTCGCCATGGTCTTTGACATGTTTGCACTGACTAAAGGAAAAACACGGGACAGGTCGATTCAATTAAAGCTGCGGAAGAACTATCCAGCAGGGTGCTAGACCTTTGCAACCTTGCCAATAAACAGCCCTGCGATAGAGTTCATCTCATTCACCCATTTTCAGGTGTAGTAAAATGACTGACCAAAACAAGCTGTGAAATTAACACAATTTACTTTATTCAAAATGTATTTCAACGTCCATCAAACATACTTTATTTACCTTTCATGTTTTTTTGCACGTTTGCATCATGTGGCCCAAATCCAAACCACTCCCACTCTTGGAACAAACTGCCCATCACCCACCTTTGTACACATTTCCTTTCCCCTGCACTTTGGGAGGAGGGATGCCAACATTGTGGAGGATCCGTTCCCCTTTATTCTGAGTGGGCACATTTTGAAAACAAAGTTTAGAGAACAGCCTGAGGCAGCACGAAGTCTGTGCAAACCCCTGCAACAACAAGAACACTTCACGCACAGCAGTGGGAGGATCTGGGACCAGTATCAGATTTAACGGGGACAGAAAATGTTAGACACAGTCCCTCATTCATGCCCCTCAAAGAACACAAATTAATCCAAAAATGTTTAATACAAGTGTCAATTACACGGTTTAGTTGTGTACTCGATTCTGATTGGTCAATTCAGAACATGTGACACGTTAATACCGCAGTACAGCCCGCTGTCAAGGACTATAATGACCGTTGCTAAGGAGGATCAAGAAAGAGAAAGTACAAGATGTTAAAAGACGGAGCGCTGGATGTCAGATAACTCACCAGGAGAAAGGAGGTGCACATTATCCCTTCCTTAAATGCTGTTATTATATAAATGTTGTAATTTTGTATGATAACAATGTTTAGCCGAAGAGAGGCTGAAGAGAGACGTCTCATCAGGAGGAATCAGACACGTAATTCTGTTTGTTTTCTGCACTGTATGTACTCATGGATCATAAGCGACCTTGGGGGATAATGACAGCGATTTATCTTCCTGTCGCGGAGCAGCGGGCTGAATCTGACTCCGCGTGGGAAGGTCACATCCCTCAGAGGAAGATCAGGCTGTGATTGGTCGCCGATCGATGAACTCGCCGCGGGATGAGGCCCGAGGATCACCTTGATAAACCCGACAGCAGGCAAAGAGAAAAAAGAATCGCCTGCAACCTCCACTGCATCACAGGAAAGAAGAAGGGCTTTAGAGAGAAAGCATATGGGATTTCTCCATTGGATTATCAGAAAATAATCTCAACGTTTATGATATTTACACGTTTAGTTCCACATGTTAACACCATTAACATTAATTATGATTTCTGAAGTAAAAAGCTAATGTTGGGCTACAAAGGAGCTACAGCACGGTCACATGACTTCACGTCACCACCGCTAAGCTAAAGGTGGCTAATGTTGGGCTATAAAGGAACTACAGCACGGTCACATGACTTCACGTCACCACCGCTAAGCTAAAGGAGGCTAATGTTGGGCTTTAAAGGAACTACAGCACGGTCACATGACTTCACGTCACCACCGCTAAGCTAAAGGTGGCTAATGTTGGGCTATAAAGGAACTACAGCACGGTCACATGACTTCACGTCACCACCGCTAAGCTAAAGGAGGCTAATGTTGGGCTTTAAAGGAACTACAGCACGGTCACATGACTTCACGTCACCACCGCTAAGCTAAAGGAGGCTAATGTTGGGCTTTAAAGGAACTACAGCACGGTCACATGACTTCACGTCACCACCGCTAAGCTAAAGGAGGCTAATGTTGGGCTATAAAGGAACTACAGCACGGTCACATGACTTCACGTTACCACCGCTAAGCTAAAGGAGGCTAATATTGGGTTATAAAGGAACTACAGCACGGTCACATGACTTCACGTCACCACCGCTAAGCTAAAGGTAGCTAATATTGGGTTATAAAGGAACTACAGCACGGTCATTTACTGAGGTATTTTATGTTGTAGAATAAAAATCTCTTCAGCTTGTGTTAACCACAGATCTTGATTCGGTCTAACAACCAAAAACACATTCAGAAAACCACTGACTTGCTGAAATGCTTTCCATGCAGGAGAGGACACCATCATTTAACCTCCTGCTGACGTGGAGCAAATCGTCACCTCGACTCTCTTTAAATAAAGCATTTGTGTAGCAGCAAAGCTTTTCTTCTTCTATAAATGATCCACCGGAGAGTTCTCTGACAGCGAGGGCAGTCGAGGTGAGTCTTTAAATCGATGGAGGAGCAGCAGAGCAGCCAGACCCTCCTTAAAGAAAGGAGACGAGGACACAAAGAGAAAGACTCAATACTACAGATTACAGCACATGCACACTCTCACAAAGTAAGTGATATGTTACGGGAGTTTTCAGGCTTGTGTTGGAGGAAGTCCAATCAGTGCCGATGGTAAATGTTGAAAAGCATAAGTTCCTCAGTGAGTTTTATGATGGAGCGACAGCGATGGAGCTGTTGGTAATAAAGCACAAATAACTGCTTTGTTGTGTAGTCTGGAACTGTTTCACATCCCCCCCAGTCCGCATCCACTACAACATACTGGTCGTCAGTGCTATAAGAATATCATTCATATAAAGAAAATGGTTACATTAAAAAAACAAAACAAGGAGGCATTAAATGTTCTCTCTATATCCACAAATATGAAACAAGATCAATATAATAGAGCTATATCCATCAGACAGGAAATATGATGTGTCATCTGTCCATCAGACAGAGGGCTGCTGTGCCGCCTGTCATCATGAACGGACGTCTCTTTAAAATGACCGCTCAGAGGAGAGGAGTTCTCATTTCTCTAACCGCCTGCTGCTTCCCCTCCTCTCTCCTCGGCTCCCCTCCTCTCTCCTCGGAGGAGGGGAACCGAGGAGAGAGGAGGGGAGCCGAGGAGGGAGGAGGGGAACCGAGGAGGGAGGAGGGGAACCGAGGACTGAGGAGGGGAGCCGAGGAGAGAGGAGGGGAACCGAGGAGGGAGGAGGGGAACCGAGGAGAGAGGAGGGGAGCCGAGGAGAGAGGAGGGGAACCGAGGAGAGAGGAGGGGAACCGAGGAGAGAGGAGGGGAGCCGAGGAGAGAGGAGGGGAACCGAGGAGAGAGGAGGGGAGCCGAGGAGGGAGGAGGGGAACCGAGGAGAGAGGAGGGGAACCGAGGACTGAGGAGGGGAGCCGAGGACTGAGGAGGGGAGCCGAGGACTGAGGAGGGGAGCCGAGGAGAGAGGAGGGGAACCGAGGAGGGAGGAGGGGAACCGAGGAGGGAGGAGGGGAACCGAGGAGAGAGGAGGGGAGCCGAGGAGAGAGGAGGGGAACCGAGGAGAGAGGAGGGGAACCGAGGAGAGAGGAGGGGAGCCGAGGAGAGAGGAGGGGAACCGAGGAGAGAGGAGGGGAGCCGAGGAGGGAGGAGGGGAACCGAGGAGAGAGGAGGGGAACCGAGGACTGAGGAGGGGAGCCGAGGAGAGAGGAGGGGAACCGAGGACTGAGGAGGGGAGCCGAGGAAGAGAGGAGGGGAACCGAGGAGAGAGGAGGGGAGCCGAGGAGAGAGGAGGGGAACCGAGGACTGAGGAGGGGAGCCGAGGACTGAGGAGGGGAGCCGAGGAGAGAGGAGGGGAGCCGAGGAGAGAGGAGGGGAACCGAGGAGAGAGGAGGGGAGCCGAGGAGAGAGGAGGGGAACCGAGGACTGAGGAGGGGAGCCGAGGACTGAGGAGGGGAGCCGAGGAGAGAGGAGGGGAGCCGAGGACTGAGGAGGGGAACCGAGGAAAGAGGAGGGGAGCCGAGGAGAGAGGAGGGGAACCGAGGAGAGAGGAGGGGAACCGAGGAGAGAGGAGGGGAGCCGAGGAGAGAGGAGGGGAACCGAGGACTGAGGAGGGGAGCCGAGGAGAGAGGAGGGGAGCCGAGGAGAGAGGAGGGGAGCCGAGGAGAGAGGAGGGGAACCGAGGAGAGAGGAGGGGAACCGAGGACTGAGGAGGGGAGCCGAGGACTGAGGAGGGGAGCCGAGGAGAGAGGAGGGGAGCCGAGGACTGAGGAGGGGAACCGAGGAAAGAGGAGGGGAGCCGAGGAGAGAGGAGGGGAACCGAGGAGAGAGGAGGGGAACCGAGGAGAGAGGAGGGGAGCCGAGGAGAGAGGAGGGGAACCGAGGACTGAGGAGGGGAGCCGAGGAGAGAGGAGGGGAACCGAGGACTGAGGAGGGGAGCCGAGGACTGAGGAGGGGAGCCGAGGAGAGAGGAGGGGAGCCGAGGACTGAGGAGGGGAACCGAGGAGAGAGGAGGGGAGCCGAGGAGAGAGGAGGGGAACCGAGGACTGAGGAGGGGAGCCGAGGAGAGAGGAGGGGAACCGAGGAGAGAGGAGGGGAAGCAGCAGGCGGATAGAGAAATGAGAAGTCCTCTCCTCTGAGCGGTCATTTTAAAGAGACGTCCATTAATGATGACAGGCGGCACAGCAGCCTCTGTCTGATGGACTGATGTGTTCATGACCACTTCTTTACTCTGATTCATTTACAGTGCGGTGTCATGAGACAATAACAGGCTGCAGATGCGGACACACACACACACACACACACACACACACACACACACATATATTTATAGAAATATATACAATTTCAGAATCAAACAAGTATGAGAGCACTCTCATAATAACGTCGGTGTTGGGATCAGGGGGGCACAGGTTCAAACCCCACTGCAGTCAGCATGTCGTTGTGTCCCTGAGACACTTCACCCCAAAGTGCTCCAGTGGGGATTGTCCACAGTGTTGAGTACGTGAGTCGCTTTGGATAAAAGCGTCTAACAAGTGACATGTGATGTGATGTAACACAATCAGAGACTGGATGCATGCAGAGCTGCCATTGGCTGAGATAAGTCCGGCCGTGCGTCACGACTCTTTGAAACATCTCTGTTGCCGGAAATGCATCCGTGGAGGAGCCTTCAGTGTCTCCTCGGTTAGAGCTCCTCCAGAGAGCCTCCTCTCTCCTCTCTCCTCGGTTAGAGCTCCTCCAGAGAGCCTCCTCTCTCCTCTCTCCTCGGTTAGAGCTCCTCCAGAGAGCCTCCTCTCTCCTCTCTCCTCGGTTAGAGCTCCTCCAGAGAGCCTCCTCTCTCCTCTCTCCTCGGTTAGAGCTCCTCCAGAGAGCCTCCTCTCTCCTCTCTCCTCGGTTAGAGCTCCTCCAGAGAGCCTCCTCGACGCTCGATCTTCGGTCCTCGAAGTGCATTTAGAGAAATGAGATGTCCTTCAACATGGCGCTCTAAAATTCATTTCCAGGTCTCTACCGGAGGACCGAGGAGTCGAGAAGTCGAGGAGCCGAGGAGTCGAGGAGGGGAAATTAGAGAAATGAGAAACCTTCCCCGTTGTCTCTGCCGCTGATCAGTACCTGCCTGGGCACCTGAGTCTGACGGCTGATTGGATCCCCTCACCCTCAGCTGGCCTATCAGCAGCCAGGGCCGATCACCCAGGAAGCCTTCTCCCTCTCTCTCACCCTGGGCCTGCTGCTGTGTTTGACTGCTTTAAAAGAAATAAAAGAATATAAAAGTAAGTAAATAATAAAGACTAAAAGTCCATTAATTATTTGTTTATTAATCATTGAATTATTATGATTGTATTAATATTATATATGTGTTGTTATTACTATTAGGTATAGCAACATCAAGAAGAACAAGTCTAAAAGGACCAAATAAAGATATGAATACTACATATCATCCAGATGCAGTGTTTTAGGCGTGGGAAGGAATGCAGGGATGCGCACTCTTCTTCTACCGTTTTAATTATTTACGAGGTAGGAAACATGCGGCCGGTTTTAGTTTGTATTTGCAGTTTTGGGATCTTTCAAACACGAGGATGGACGACGCGCTGCAGTGGGAAAAGACGCCCGTCAGCTGTTTGATGGACGACAGACTTTCGAGGTTTCACCGCCCAAACTTTTTGGCAGACTTCATCCAACGAGAAGTTTAAATGTGATCTATGTGGGTCATGTAGTGTTTCCTGAGAAGGACCTATAGGAGGACTTTCAGATATTTATAGTATTACTTTTTCTAAATTCACCAATGAGGTATTTACTGACGTGTTTTATGTTAAAATCTCTTCAGCTTGAGTTAACCTGAACCAAAAAGACACTCAGAAAACCATTGACTTCCAAACCAGGTGACAGGAAGTGATGAAATGCTGACTCGTTCCTGCACCACAGTCTGACATGTTGGACCACCTTCAAGGCTTATGAGCATACTTATACTAATCTTTTTATTGTTTAAATTCAATTTCTACTTTCTTGTTTATTTCTTGTCTTTAAATTAGTTTTGCATAAAGCCGTGTCTTTTTGCTGCAGCAACACAAACATTTCCCAAATTATTATAATTATCTTATCTTACCCTTAGCTTAGCTTCACTTAGCTTGTCTTAGCTTAGCTTCACTTAGCTTATCTTAGCTTAGCATAAAGCCTGTTAGCAAGGGGAAACATTTAGGGTGTTTCTCAATGTCGAGTACGAGTACAGGGAGGCGTGTGGTGCAGTGGGTTAGTGCGTTGGTGTTGGGATCAGGGGGTCACAGGTTCAAACCCCACTGCATGTCGTTGTGTCCCTGAGACAAGAATACTTCCTAGCCTCGGAAAACAAAGAGTGGAACAGGCGAGCAAGTGTGCAGGTGTGCGTCACATGAGAGGCCCCGCCTTACATTTTCCACCACAGATTTTGGGAAATTGGTCCGTACGCAAAGCATTGTGAGGATTTTAAGGACGCGAAGTCTACTCATGTGCAGCCTCGAAATTACCCCCAAACCAAGGACGCGGCCTCGGTGGAATTCCAAGTATGCTGGAGATTGGAACAGTCCTTCGGCGGCACTCGATGACGTAGTATCCTTGGAAGCCAGTATCCTCGAGATTGAGAAACGGCCATAGTCCACGTTTCTGCAGACCTGTCTTTAAATGAAGGACAGATGAGAGGGCAATGTGCATTTATTAAATAAGGTCCACTGGGACAGTTTGCGAGAAAAGAAAAAGGCTCCTGTGGATTCAAAATGTTAAATGTTCTGCAGCTAAACGTTCTCAGCGCATCCCGGATGTCAGACGGAGCAAAGCCGCACGAAGACGGAATATCAA
Source organism: Harpagifer antarcticus (assembly GCA_902827135.1). Lineage (NCBI taxonomy): Eukaryota > Metazoa > Chordata > Actinopteri > Perciformes > Harpagiferidae > Harpagifer > Harpagifer antarcticus. Next base: position 108,559 of record CADEHL010001289.1, read on the forward strand.
CTGAAATTTGACAGAGAAAATGAAGCAATTTGCGACATAAAGGACAGACTGACACGCGCTGACATTTCAGATAAGTGCCGTCACAGAGCAATCAGAGCATCAGAGTGCACGTGACGCACGGAGAGAAACGGAGATAAATATAGTGAGAGTGAGGATTATTAGCGAGAGGGGGACTTTGTTTTGAAATGACGTATTTATCAAGATGAGGAAAACGGAGACATTCAGGACAGTTTTTTGCTTATTTGACCTCCGTGTGATCTCATTCAAATCACATCTCCCACGTCTCTGCAGCTGGCACTTTGCAATGATTTAAACAACTTTCCTTTTGACTTTAAACTGTATAATTAACTGAACTTGAAGTGCATAGAAAATAAAGTGTGTTTGTTTGTTTCAGTCCTTCTGTCCTCACAAACTAAAACAACAACACCATAAAGAAGACATGTGACATTTGCATGTGCTATCTTTACAAGGCAAGTTTATTTATACAGACAAAGGCATTTTACACTAGAACCGCCAATCGGGTCAATTTGACCCAGAGCTGTTTTTTTTATTGTATGTAACTTTTTTTCACACATCCCTTTCAAGATTTCAAGATTTTCTAAGGTTTATTGACATATCATACACAAACGGTGTAGTTATGCAATGAATGTAAAACTTTGTGTATACCTCCTGCAATGTTAGCTACTGTATGTGTAAGCACTTATTTTAACTGATATTATACATATGTATTATACTCTTATATAAGATGTATGTAGATAGTATAAGAAATGTGCAGAATGACAGTTAAATAGTGGAGGTATACACACATATTGATAGATGTCTTGTGATGCACTGTTGAGGAACCTGCGACCCAAGTTTTTCATCTCCAGCCTTGTCAGGTATTGAACATTCAATAAATAAAGAACACAGAATTATTAAATATAAAACACAGAATTTGTGTGATTATACTAAATGATTTACAAATAAACACCACTGCATATTTACAACTGTTACACATGCTGATGTAACGCAAATGTTTCCAACTTGGGATCAATAAAGTATATCTTATCTTAAGCTGATCGATGGCTACTGCCATATTTGAGCCTCTGAACCTTGACAAGTGCATGTTTCAGGCTCATCAATGAACAACAGGAGGGGTCACAGACATAAGACCAGCTGTTAGATAAAGCTCTTCTGACCTTAGCTGGCATGTGTGTATATATATTGATGCTGCTTATGGGCACAAGCAATTTTCACCCATTTATTAATGATATGTTTTAAATGTGAGTGTTTCCTATCCCCTAAACCTCCAGGGATGCACGTGTTTCCTATCCCCTAAACCTCCAGGGATGCACGTGTTTCCTATCCCCTAAACCTCCAGCGATGCACGTGTTTCCTATCCCCTAAACCTCCAGGGATGCACGTGTTTCCTATCCCCTAAACCTCCAGGGATGAACACAGTTTAATACTGGCAACTTCTTATTATGGGAAATACGAAAACGTCTTTTAAAACTACAACTCCCAGTAGAGACGTGCCATAGATAGAGAGCATGCTGCGAAACAGAATAGCCAGCATGTGTAGTGTTACACAAGTCAGAATGATCAATCAATAAATGATGAAACAAGCAGAGTTGTCTTTCTGGTTATTTGTTTGAAGCTTCAAAGACACAGGTCTCACAGAGTATTCTGAAAGAGTGTGCAGAGTGAAACATGCATACAGGTTATATAGGATCTTGCCAGTTCAACAACATTCCATCACTTATGAGGGGGCCTGGCAGGAGAGATAAGATTTCCAAAGGAACAGAAACTGTCAATCACTCATAGATTAAACTAGGAACGTGTTCAACAGAGGGGAAGTGAAGACACTTTGTCAGCACCAGATGGAGGAGGCAAGCAATGGGGAACTTGATTATGGGACAGGGGAACTAACAGGAACTTGCCCATTGCCCTGTGCTTAGCACCCGGCCCCTCATGAAATTCAGACCTTAGATGACCTTAAAGTGTCGCTCATAAAGCAGACAAAGGACATGACCTAGAACACATCACCCAGACCTTACTCCTTCGTTTTAAAAGGTCATGAGTGTCAATACATCATTAAGGGAACTGTTGCAAGTGCTGACCAAAGGGTTATAAGCTCAAATACATTATTATAGGAACTGCTGTGAGTGCTGACAGAGGTTATAGGCAAGGCAAGTTTATTTATATAGCACCTTTCAACACAAGGCAATTCAAAGTGCTTTACAAAAAATGAAAGACATTAAGAAAAAGGCATTTAAAATAAACATTAAAAGAAGAAATACATGGATAAAAGTTTCAGTGCAGTTTAAGATATGAATAGTTCAATTAAAAGCAGCGACAAAAAGAAAAGTCTTCTTGCTGGATTTAAAAGTAGTCAGAGTTGCAGAGGACCTGCAGGTTTCTGGGAGTTTGTTCCAGATGGAGCATAATAACTGAACGCTGCTTCTCCATGTTTAGTTCTGACTCTGGGGACAGAAAGCTGACCAGTCCCTGAAGACCTGAGAGATCTGGATGCTTCATCATTTAGCAGGAGGTCAGAAATGTATTTAGGGCCTAAACCATTCAAAGCTTTATAAACCAGCAGCAGTATTTTGAAATCTATTCGTTGACACACAGGAAGCCAGTGTAAAGACTTCAGAACAGGAGTGATGTGATCCACTTTCTTAGTGTTAGTGAGGACTCGAGCAGCAGCGTTCTGAATCAGCTGCAGCTTCCAAATAGATTTTTTAGTGAGACCTGTGAAGACACCATTGCAGTAGTCGAGTCTACTGAAGATAAAAGCATGGACACGTTTTTCCAAATCCTGCTGTGACATTAGTCTTTTAATCCTAGATATGTTCTTTAGGTGATAGTAGGCTGATTTAGTAACTGTTTTAATGTGGCTGTTGAAACTCAGGTCAGAGTCCATGACTACACCTAGATTTCTGGCTTTATAAGCAAAAACACATCATTTATAGGAACTGCTGCAATTGATGTGACCATGTAAGGTCAAATATAAAGTCTGCACTACATGTAAAGTTTAACCTACATATACATATATAAAGTTTGCCACTACAGTAGTTCTGGGGACGGGGTGGAGGAGGGGGGGGACGCGGTGGACTCTCAAATCCAGTTTTGGACAGTCTGCCGTGGTTCCATCCCATTTCAAGTGCTGTTCGAGGCTCGGCGTAACCCTCGGAGCACACTCTCCAATCACAGAGCTTGAGGACTATCACGGGGTTTGTCAAGCGAAGCGGAGAGAATACTTACTTCCCGGTGTAATACTCTGTAAAGCAAATGAGCTGCTCCGACCCTCGGTCCTGACGGACTGCAACTTGTGTTTATTAATCAAACAAATAAATAAACACAAGGATAATGATGTGTTGTTGTTGTTATTGTTATTGTTGAGTGAATGGAGAACTGCACAGGGGAACATAACGCATCTATGCCACCATTTTAGATGCAGATTTTGTTAAACTAATACGTTTGCGCTGTGGACCAACACTATACACTGACGGGGAGGGGGGCAGCAATAAAGATAACACCATTAAACAGTTACACAACATAACAGATATAATATCGATGGCAACGTCCCTAGCAACCACCTTGGTAACAATGAAAACGTTGTATCGACACAATTTCCTGAAGTAATCTTCGTAATAACGAGCAAACTAAAGATCATGCATCCACTGCACCCATCATCTGAAATAACAACTCATATTTCTCGCATCAAATGACATCAAAACGCATTTTAACGCCAGACTAACTTTAAAATAGGCATTTTACACCGAGAACAAAACGAAGTTCGGCCGTGTTTTTTTTTTCTGCAGGGAGAAATGTGAAGATCACGTGACATAGACACAGCCATTGGAATGAATGGTGAAAAAAAACGTAGAGATCTTACAATCTCAGAGGCGTTTTTGTAGAAATACTACGTCCTACGTTGTGGACCAACGTCGTTATTACACGTTTAGATGTGAGCCTGGGTTAAGCTCGTCATTTAATGAATATCCTTGATAAGATGCGGAACAATCGAACACTACACGAATCTTGCCCTTCTTTGGGTGGTGCCCCCCATGGTGCGGCACCAAACCTTTCCACTCTCGGGTTGAGCTGCTCTTGGGGCAGTGGCTGAGCGCGACCTTTTGCTTTCACAGCCTCCAAGAATGTTTTATATTCATCATGGAAAACTTTGTTCCTTTGAATTTCCTTTTGAATGATTCTGCTCTGCAAGTTTGCGATTCTTTGGCATCATGATAATCTCTGTTTGAAGTTCAAGCTGATAACGTCCATCTGTGATTTGAGCTGAATCTGACATGATCTTTAAAAATGGTTTGTCTTCAACTGACATCTCTTTCTTCTCACCACAGCCTTTCTCTGGAAAGTCATGATTGTATTTCTGCACCAGCAGCTCACCTTCATCTGTCACTGATATCCGACTAACAACATGAAGAGTTCTCAGATGCAGTCCAACCCAACCGAGCACCGTCTCAACAGCAAAGGGTCCTCCGTTTGGACTGTTGCACTGTCTCAACAGCAAAGGGTCCTCCGTTTGGACTGTTGTTTTCCACGGCTCCATTAGCTTCGGTGCCTTTGTTCCTATCAGCAACCCGAACTTCATTTCTCTTATATTTCCATTTATTTATGGTCTCTTGTGGGAATGTACAAATCATTGCCTTCAACTCACTTCAAGACCTTTGACAAAGGAAGTGTCAATCATTTGCTCCTTGAGTTACGCTCCACACTTTATTCATAAGCAAATGTATTCCACTTCCAGCGTTAGACTACTGTATTGCAACATCCACAACATGCGCCACAGAAATCCACGTTGTCACAATCCAGAAAGTCAATGCGGTCCTTCCGTGTTCACATCCGCTCGTATCGATTCATTTCCGAGAGTATTTCATTCATTCTATAAGATGGTCGCAACCATTTAATTCCACACAGGTTTTTCCGTCACGAGAGTTTTTAACAAAGTCGTGGCTTCCTTCCTTGCTTTTCCACCAAGCCACTAGACGCCTTAAACAGACCGTTCTAACTCGTTTCTCTCCTTAAAGTACTCACAGTTTGAAGTGTTGCTTGGCCTCCGATGGTTTAGAAGATGTTGCGATGTGTTTGCTCAAAATAACAAACTTTTGCACATGCAACAAAGAAAAATAGGCCTTTACAATATTCAAAAGAAATAACAAACAACTTAGGTATTCTTTCTTTCTTCATAATGCTTATATAACTTCATAACTTAAAGGGTACTTGTACGATTTGTATGTTCCTCGACGGCGTCTCTCATCAGGTTGCCCATCACTGTGGCTTAAGCCCAGGCGCCGTGGGAATTGTAGTCCTTTATAGTGCGTTGACTACAGACGTCACCATTAGGTGGCCTTTCTTATCAAATCTAAATCCTGGCTCCAACAAGAGGCTCCAGAAGGTAGAAGAGTAACAAAAGTCTGGTATTACAGCAGGCTATGATTTTTCATTTATTTAATGTTTAATGTTGTTTTTATAGGCAGTAATTTAAGATTTGTTAGCTCCAGGTTAAATATGTGCAATAAGTTAATTTCAATAAGTTTCGCATTAAACATTGAACCAGTCCGGAGTTTGACACCCCTGTCTTAAAGCCACTCTTCGTGACACATTTTATTCATGCCTAAAAATAGCTTTTAAACGGGCTCCTTTTTAAAGATGTCCCTCAACCCTGAATCTATAATGTCGTCTTAATGTACGTTATTTAATTCCATATTCTATTGACATGAATATAGACTTCTTGCACCACTTTCTAATTTGTGTCTTTGTATTTTATTCTATATGTTGCATTGTTGGAGGAGCTCAGGTCAGAAGAATGTCATTGCCATTTCTACTCTTTCTACTGTAGCTGTAGCTTTTGAATCTTTGAATATGCTCACATCGAACTGTAAACAACGAGCGTTGCACAGAAAAGGACCAGAATATCCATTATGTTCAAAACACCAGAAATATAAGCCCCCGCCCAAACAGGCTTAATGTCCCCTGATCAATAATCACAGAGTAAACACGAGGTGCAATAAACCCTTAGCTGACATATACACAGCATATTGAGAATCCTTCACCTTCGGATGAGTCAATAGTCCTGACTTACATTATGGAGCTGTTTTCCTCACGCCCACTGGTATTGTGATTTTCAAGAGGACAGACATCGAGTAGCAGTCACTTCTTTCATATCAGAGAACAGGAGTGTAATGGCTAACTAAAGAAATAGAAATACTTAACTTAAAACGCTGGGGCACAAGAAAGCAAATCTTAAGCAGAGTATATGAAAAGTTCATGTCCAGGCAGGATATCCTTTCTTCCATTTATTGCATATTTCCACTTACATACATACATGAATCACAATGTGCCCAAATGATCAGAGATGGCAAGAGTACACACATCCTTTCCTCGAGTAGAAGTACAGATACTCGTGTTTAAAGATACTTTGGTGAAAGTAGAAGTACTGACTAAACTTCTTTACTCAAGTCAAAGTAAAGAGGCTTTGAAATGTACTTCAGTAAAAAGTACCCATAGCTAGCAGCTGTTTTAAAGAGTACCTGACCTCCCTTTATATCAATAGAACAATAATGTCATTGTTAGCTAATGAATGTTTCCATGCTGAACAACGGCAACATGACAACGTTTCCATTGGTCCCTCTTCTTTAGAGAAGACCAGGAAGTGATGGATACACGGATCGTGTTCAAATCAATAGGCAATGACTCTAAAGAATAATGATCACGCATCAAACACACATTCAGACTAAAGGAACCAGCTGTTTGGGAAATGAGAGAAGTAGAAAGTACAGGTATTTGAGTTCAACATGTAAGAAGTAGAAAGTACAGGTATTTGAGTTCAACATGTGAGAAGTAGAAAGTACAGGTATTTGAGTTCAACATGTAAGAAGTAGAAAGTACAGGTATTTGAGTTCAACATGTAAGAAGTAGAAAGTACAGGTATTTGGGTTCAACATGTAAGAAGTAGAAAGTACAGGTATTTGAGTTCAACATGTAAGAAGTAGAAAGTACAGGTATTTGAGTTCAACATGTAAGAAGTAGAAAGTACAGGTATTTGAGTTCAACATGTAAGAAGTAGAAAGTACAGGTATTTGAGTTCAACATGTAAGAAGTAGAAAGTACAGGTATTTGAGTTCAACATGTAAGAAGTAGAAAGTACAGGTATTTGTGTTCAACATGTAAGAAGTAGAAAGTACAGGTATTTGAGTTCAACATGTAAGAAGTAGAAAGTACAGGTATTTGAGTTCAACATGTAAGAAGTAGAAAGTACAGGTATTTGAGTTCAACATGTAAGAAGTAGAAAGTTCAGGTATTTGGGTTCAACATGTAAGAAGTAGAAAGTACAGGTATTTGTGTTCAACATGTAAGAAGTAGAAAGTACAGGTATTTGAGTTCAACATGTAAGAAGTAGAAAGTACAGGTATTTGAGTTCAACATGTAAGAAGTAGAAAGTACAGGTATTTGAGTTCAACATGTAAGAAGTAGAAAGTACAGGTATTAGGGTTCAACATGTAAGAAGTAGAAAGTACTGGTATTTGTGTTCAACATGTAAGAAGTAGAAAGTACAGGTATTTGGGTTCAAAGTGTAAGAAGTAGAAAGTACAGGTATTTGAGTTCAACATGTAAGAAGTAGAAAGTACTGGTATTTGTGTTCAACATGTAAGAAGTAGAAAGTACAGGTATTTGAGTTCAACATGTAAGAAGTAGAAAGTACAGGTATTTGGGTTCAACATGTAAGAAGTAGAAAGTACAGGTATTTGAGTTCAACATGTAAGAGGTAGAAAGTACAGGTATTTGAGTTCAACATGTAAGAAGTAGAAAGTACAGGTATTTGGGTTCAAAGTGTAAGAAGTAGAAAGTACAGGTATTTGAGTTCAACATGTAAGAAGTAGAAAGTACTGGTATTTGAGTTCAACATGTAAGAAGTAGAAAGTACAGGTATTTGGGTTCAACATGTAAGAAGTAGAAAGTACAGGTATTTGAGTTCAACATGTAAGAAGTAGAAAGTACAGGTATTTGAGTTCAACATGTAAGAAGTAGAAAGTACAGGTATTTGAGTTCAACATGTAAGAAGTAGAAAGTACAGGTATTTGAGTTCAACATGTAAGATGTAGAAAGTACAGGTATTTGAGTTCAACATGTAAGAAGTCGAAAGTACAGGTATTTGAGTTCAACATGTAAGAAGTCAAAGTAACCACCTCTGCAAAGTGCCCATAACCGCCTTGAAAATAAAAGCATAAATAGTTACTTTAATGAACTGAAATAATTACTCTAAATAATAGTACATTTACTAGAAACAAAACAGCAAGAACATATATATTTACCATTAAATAACAAATCAATATATAGCTCCAACGACACAACAGTCTCACGCAGAAGCTCTGGGTTTGTTCGTGTAAAGTAAAGTCAAAGTGAGAATGAGTCTCTGCATTGCTTTGGGAGTTGAGTGAATTGATTGCATTAATATTCGTCCCATCAGGTCAACAATCAGGAGCTCAGAGTTTATGTATCATTGATCTGACGCTGTGATGTTCCTCTGCTGTTCAACTGTTACCTGAGGCATAACACGAGTCAGGGATAATGTGCAGCAACTTGTAAGAAGTCGCTGCACATTATCCCGCTTATTACACGGCCAGATACTAAACTAACGACTCGACTCCCAAAATTAATTGAAATGATTGTATTGACTTAAAAATGACCGTATTTCTTCCGCTAAGAAAAAAACAACTTCGTTCCACGGCGCACCAACGGCTGGAACTGCGACGGGAACAACTTTATGGCAGCGCTCAGCACTGTCCAACTCTGTTCACAGTTTCTGATCACTAACAAGTCCCTAAACGCTGCAGAGCCCACACCGTGTTCCTGTTAGTGTTTACTTCCTCTCTGCTTTCCTCTGGGGATTTATCTGACGTCCAGCGCTCCGTCTTTTACCCTCTTTCTCTTCCTTGATCCTCCTTAGCAACGGCAGGAACTGCTTTGATAGCGTTTTTGCGGAGCTTTTTGATTACAGATTTGAAAACATCGTTGCTTACTTTAAAAGTAGCACAATTCATTATTTCAAACCTTGGAAAGTATCTAGATATCCCTGCCCTAATGCCAAAGGAACTTAAAAGAACACCCGGCAGGCTGATCAGGAGGGTGTTCTTTTCCCCATAATGACCGGTCTGTCTGTTCGTCACGTGTTCTGAATTGACCAATCAGAATCGAGTATTCAACTAAGCCATGTAATAAGTAATATTGTGTGTGTGTGTGTGTGTGTGTGTGTGTGTGGTGTGTGTGTGTGCGTCTGTGTGTGTGTGGTGTCGGTATGCGTGGCCTAGCATTACTATACTTGTGGGGACCTAAATCTGTTTACACAGTCACGTGTGGGGACTCGCCTCCCTTATGGGGACAGATTGGAGGTCCCCATAAGGGGAATCATTAATTTTAGGGTGAAGACTTGGTTATGGTTAAGGTTCGGATAAGTCTCCAGGAAATGCATGTAAGTCAATGTAATGTCCCCTGAAGTGATGTATACATGGTGTGTGTGTGTGTGTGTGCGTGTGCGTGTGCATGTGTGTGTGTGTGTGTGTGTGTGTGTGTGTGTGTGTGTGTGTGTGTGTGTGTGTGTGTGTGTGTGTGTGTGTGTGTGTGTGTGGTAGCTACTCATGACATGGCTTACAACTAAGCCATGTAATAATATTACTTATTACATGGCTTAGTTGAATACTCGATTCTGATTGGTTTAACTGTGTACAGTTTGGCCGAACTGGGACAAGAAAACAGCGGAGAAGTAACGGAGCAGAAACCCTCCTTTGTACGCAACGGTCCAGACATAGACATCAAACGGCGACACATATTCAGTTGCCCCACAATGACCGCGTCGCTGCACATTATCCCCTACTTAAAGCCCCTTCGAGGGGACATCTTGAGAAGTGCTCTAGGTATAAAGATTGTAGGTGAAAGCATCCGAGGAAAGGTTGAGATTGATTTACAATAATGACAGGAAACAGAATGACTGTTTACAGGAGAAGAGCATCGATCACATGACATGGGGCACTGCAATCAGTTAGAGGACACACGCACACACACACACACGATTATACAACATATCTCTATGGAAACTGAGTAAAAGCGCTCACTGTCACTTTTATTCTGGTTTATACCGGTCCTATTTCATAGTATTTGCATTCTCTTGGCTACTTATATTATAGGCCTATGTATATTGATGTATGCTTTTAATGTTTAATTTTTGTCATTATGAATTGCCTTGTTCAAATTTGGTAAATTAAAAAAATATATAAAATAATAATAATAATAATAAAATAATAGTTAAAAAATAATAATAATAAAAAAATGAAATAATAATAATTAAAATAATTAAATTAAATAATAATGAAATAATAATAATAAAGCTGTATTTTTATAAATAGTGCTTTAACTTTCTAGCACAGAACACAAATTAAAACTATTAAAAGAACCCTCGTTGGCACAAATCCAGTATGTGTACACGATGAATAAGAGTAGTATTTTTTTAAAGAGTAAAACTAGGCAAGATAAATAATAGGAGAAGTATAAAATAATCAGAGATACGTCGTCCCTGACTCTAAAGGTGAACTTGCTGAATGTTTCACTCTTTCCTAAGACGTCTGAGTTTATAGTGTCTGAGTTTATAGTGTCTGAGTTTATAACCTTGCAGCTTAGAGAAAAACCCTTTCTCTCCTCACTTCTTATTCACAAAGACACAAAGGATTTCATTCTACTTTATCAGAAAAGCATTTATCTTCTTTCTCTCTTCTGTTCAAAAGTTAGACATGATTCCCACGGTCTGAAAACATTCAAACCTCTCTATGCCAAAGAAAGTCCTGATCTCTCGCTTCAGCTGCAGTGACACTTTTTCCTTATATTTATATTAAGACCTTGGGATATACAGTATTTTTATCCCGCCCACTTCCTGTTCTGCAGGGTAACGCTTTTATCCAGAAATAATCTCATCAGCATTACAACACGGCCTGCAGCAGATTAACAACAGCATGGGGTTTGAAATGTGGCATCCTCACCAAAAACAGTGAGTTAGGAAAGTGAAACTCGTACACAAAGGTTTGAGACACTTATTTTAAAGACAGAAGTTTGGAGCTCAAAGTTCCAAACGAGGGGGGGAGAAATTGTCTTGAAGAAATGGAAATTGCTGCATCAAGACCAGACGTCTCAATTACATAAGCAAATAAAAAAAGAAAGGCAGCAGAAACATATATCAAAGTGGACCTATCATGCTATATTTGAACAATATAGTGTAGGACCTATATAAGGCATATTTATACTTTTTATTTTTCAAAATACCAAACAAATCATGCATTTTAGCCATTCCTCATTTCGCTCAATTTCACACTGTCTTTGCACGGGCTGATTCTGTGAGAACAGCACCATCTACAGGCCTGGCATAGGTACTACAGCCTCTCCAGCGCTTTCGAACGGCAATGTCCGTGGCTGTCTCCTCCTGATTGGTGGAGTTGGCCCAATAGCCGTAGCGCCACTTCTGTGACGTCATAGAAGTGTTCAAATCTGGATCAGTCTGTATCAGATCCGTTGAAGCAAGAGATTTAGGTATGGAAGAAAAGAGAGAGGGCTGTGTTTCCTGACACTTGGTGAGTTCCCTGGAACACCGGGGACACATCTTCATGTATACAAGACGTATACAAGTGCATTTTGCATGATAGGTCACCTTTAAAATATATAAATATATTTATTTAAGGGTTTCTATTATCATCTGGACAACAGCTGGAAAATAGCAATGTTGGCTAAAGCTGCCCCATTTACAGTTTGTTGTGATCAATGATCAAGTGACTGCTCAATTTACTGTAGAGCGGTGCAGGGATGACGTATTCACCCGTTAGGAAGCTGCTGGTTCCCTCGATAAAAGGCAACGGGACTTCTCCAGAGGACTTTGGAAAATATCTGGAAATAAGATCTGTGGAAAACGAAGCTGTTTGATAAATGCACGTTTGGTTCAGCCGGATAATCTCCACATGTCTTCCCTACTTTTATTATTTTCTAATCATAAATCTAATCCAGGATTCATACACTTTTTCACCAATGATTTTCCATGACTTCTCCAGGACCTTTACCTAATTTTCCATGACCAAACAAATTACTCGGTTCCACTGAAAATGGTTTATTTGAACACGGAACAGGAAATAAGGTCTGAAACATGTTGTGCCTAAAACAAATCCAATAGGCTTACTAGCTCCTTCACGCTAAAGCAACTCAAACCTCTCACCAGCAAAACACCTCAACAGTTAAATGCCATTCTACGTTTTCATTACTACGATACAGTATTTATTATCATTTATTACTATTTCGGCAATTAGAAAAAATATAAATTATATTTGATGCAACTTTAGTTACATTTCCATGACTTTTCCAAAACGTTGGGAAAAATATTGTTTTCCATAACTTTTCCAGGGCCTGGAATTAGCATTTAGAATTTCCATGACTTTTCCAGGTTTTCAATGACCGTAAGAACCCTGCTAATCTCCAGAAGCAAAATGCTAACGTTATGCTATAAAGCCCCTGTCACACTGTCCCGAAAAGTACACCCGATGGACACACGGATATTGAATTGTGAATTTCGCACGAAGATGGCCCCGAACCACACGAAGGCAACATTTACATTACATTTAAGACAACTGCAACGAAAGTACCACAAACAATTATGTTAAAGTACTATGATACTGTACTGATATCTTCAGACTTTGTTCTTTACTTTCTCCGTCTTTATATGTAGAAGATATTACGTTTTCTCCGTCATGTTGTTGTTTCCATAGCAACAAGAACTTCCTGTCAACTCGCCTTCAAAATAATATATTACATCATTTTCAGTTTCACAGAACACAAATTGGGTTATTTACATAATATGTTTACATGATTTTGTTGTGCAATGAAACAACCCGATGGACACAAGATAAAGGAAACGTTCAAATTCGGCTGTGATCGTAGCAACATCGGGCCATTCGTGAGGGCATCTTAAGCCTTCGTATGACCGTCGGTGGAGTTTCTCAGGCTCCGGCAGCAACTTCGTGAGCGGTGGCCGAAGGACCTTGAGAAGGTTCATTTTCGTGTTGAATTCGTGTGTCAATGTTGCCCTTCGTAAGGCCATCGTGAGGGCATCTTGTTATCATCGGGCATTCGCCCCGATCAGAGTGAGGGCGAATGCACCGATGATAACACGAAGATGACACGATTCGACAAGATGCCCTCACGAGTGCCTTACGAAGTTGCCGCTCACGAAGTTGCTGCCGGAGCCTGAGAAACTCCACCGGCGGTCATACGATGGCTTAAGATGCCCTCACGAATGGCCCGATGTTGCTACGATCACAGCCGAATTTGAACATTTCCTTTATCGTGTGTCCATTGGGTGTCAATTTCGGGACAGTGTGACAGGGGCTTAAAGGAACTACAGGCGAGTCCAGCAGCACGACTTCAACGTCACGCCAACTTCAGATCCGTATTCAAACACACAGATTGTAAATGGAACGAGTTGAAGCGTTTGTCTGAACAGTCTGCAGGAGGCAGGGACTTGCTTTCAAGCAGAACAGAAACTAACTTAGAGGAGTGTTCACTTGTTCGGCGTTATGACGTACAACGGCCTCCACGACTTCTGTAGTCCTATTCAGCCACTTGGTAACAACCATCGTTTCTCAGACACGTCAACTCTTCAGAAATCACCAGTGGGGTCACTGCTGATGATTTAATGTCGTAGAACAAAACGTGATCCGTCTCTTCAATGTGTCTCAACCACAGACCTTATTTCAGATATTTTCCAAAACCCTATGGAGAGATCCCATTGGCTCTGAGACGAGGAAAAAATTAGGGGAAGCCATAATACGTCCTTTCTTTTGGGTCGGGGGTGTGAGTGATTACAGCACCCGGTATCATTTTACACACACTCTCCAGCCCAAACTCTAATAAGCATTCATTCACAAACTAAATCAGGAGACCTTTCACGTCCGACTCGCTCCTTTGTTCCTCGCTGTGCACAGCTCCAGTTTGGGCATCGGCCTGTCATCAGATTGTATTTTAGTCGCTGCTGTATCGGAAGTTTAGTACAATTATTTTTTATTAATACTCCAAATCTCCACCCTCCATAACTGCACTTGCTTCAGTTGCTTGCTACTTTCTAACGGCGGTGAGAGTGGTGCAGAGACGCTATCTATCTTATATCGATTAGATTTATGATTAGAAAATTATAAAAGTAGGGTAGACATGTGGATATTATCCGACTGAACAAAACGTGCATTTATCAAACAGGTTCGTTTTCCACTGACCTTATTTCGAGCTATTTTCCTAAATCCTCTGGAGAAATCCCGTTGCCTTTCTGTCGAGGGAAACCGAGCGCAGCTTACTTCCGGGTTTTAGGACGCGTCACTGCAACACTAAGTTGATGCGATTTGATTGGATTGTGAGGCAAGGGAAGCCAGCCGCCTCTGGCTTCCCTTGGCATGGCCCTGACCAATCACAGGTTGGCAGGGGCATCACGTGAGCCTCATCTGATTGGTCAATCTCTCCATTTTTTTTCACCAAGGGAAGCCAATTTCTGCTGGCTTCCTCTCGCAACAGAGAGTGCAATCTACTGTTTCACCATAACATCTAGAGGGGCGCTGTTTCACTCTTTGTAAAATACTCAATGAGAATGGAGAGACGGGCCGGCAGCAACACACAGCAAAGAATTACCAAAACTAAACTAAGTGTTTTTATTTAAATTATAACTACAATCCGAAAAAACAGGGGAAGCCGGGCTTCCCTTGGCCTCCAGGAGAAAACGCCACTGGTGAAATGCTAACTCACTTCCTGGTTTTAGGACTCGTCACTGCACCACTCTATAAAAAACATATTAAATAAGCAAATGAAAAAACAAACTAACCTGAGAACAAACAGGGACGGCAGGAGGAATACGGGGAGGAGATCCATGAGGGAACGAGAGGATTAACGTCAGAAAGCGTTCGTGACAAACTGAGAATTAACAACGGGAAACACACAGGTATGAATATACACAACAAGACCAAGCTAGAGCAGAGAAAACACAGAGGCACGCGGTTGATATAAGACAGATGGATTCAATCACAGCAAGGTGGGAAGACACACAAAGACAGGAAGTGACACAAGACAAGTGAGTCTCCTTTCAAAATAAAGCAAGACATGGAAACCACATGCATTGAAAGGTAATGTTTTTACCACACTAAAAGATTAGCCTCATAAACACACCGTCTTTTCTGTTAATGACTTTTATTTTTGAAAAGTGTTTTATTAATCCTGAATTTAGACCTTTAACATTTCCATCATACAGCGCATGTGTGCGTACATGTTCTTTAAACTAAACATGAAGTCTCTCCTGATTGGACGGCAGCATGTTACCCTTAATAATAATCACAACGTTGTTCTTGTATTCTCTTTCTCACTTCCGCTGCTCCTGGTTTTCATCGACTTTCCTTCAGAGGCAGCGATTCAGGAATATTCCACAGACAGTCGGTGTCCTCATCCATCACACCGTGTGTGTGTGTGTGTGTGTGTGTGTGTGTGTGTGTGTGTGTGTGTGTGTGTGTGTGTGTGTGTGTGTGTGTGTGTGTGTGTGTGTGTGTGTGTGTGTGTGTGTTCATCACTCACAATTTGAGTCCCAGCTCACGCGCTGCAGTCATAAATACACGGTTATTTAATCGGGCTGAAAGTGCAGGGGAAGGGTGAGGGGGACCGTTAACACCGTGACACCCACTGTCATCTGCTTCTGTTATGTCTGTTTTCAACACACACACACACACACACACACACACACACACACACACACACACAGAGATTGGATAAGATCGGAATAGTAGATAGGATTACTTAAAATATAGTACCTTATATTTCATCTTTTTCCCTTTAGACCCTTGTGGTTTATTCTTAAAAACCCTTACCCACCCCCCACTTCCCCTCTGCTGGTCTATGGCCTTGTAGAGGGTAACGGGCTACAGAGTCGCTTAGATAAGCGGGGGAGTGCATCTGACGAAGAGATAGGTTGTTGTGTTCCCTCTCTCTGGTTCTTATCCTCTAATAGAACTGCTCGGGTCTTGATGGATTGAGTGGGAAGTTCATGAGATCTTTCTAGAGGGTTATCAAGAATAACTTTTATCCAATGAGCTCTCCCCTCTCTGTCTGTGTCTGTGTTTTCTCTTGTTCCGATTAACCCAGCCAAATCTATCTATCTATAGCTACGCCGGGACCCGGAGTCGAGGCTGATCCTCTTGCTGTAGTCCTGTGTCCTGGATCCTCTATCCTGAGTTCTGGATTAAGTCGTGGACTTCGGGTCGTGGCTGAACCTGTCTCTGCGGTCCTGCCTTGGGTCTCGTCATGCTGCTTCCCTGATGGCTTCCTCAGGATCGTAGCTGACATCTTCGTGGATTCATCTTCTCATTACAGACACATGCATTTCCTAACATTCGGTCTCTATGCTGTCAAATGTATTATCTCTTGGATTTACACACGGCATCTATTGCACGTCTGTCCGTCCTGGGAGAGGGATCCCTCCTCTGCTGCTCTCCCTGAGGGTTCTCCATGTTCCCTTTAAACTGTGGGGTTTCTCTGGAAGTGTTTCCTTGTACAATGTGAGGGTCTAAGGACAGAGGGTCTAAGGACAGAGGGTCTAAGGACAGAGGGTCTGAGGACAGAGGGTCTAAGGACAGAGGGTCTAAGGACAGATGGTCTAAGGACAGAGGGTCTAAGGACAGAGGGTCTAAGGACAGAGGGTCTAAGGACAGAGGGTCTGAGGACAGAGGGTCTAAGGACAGAGGGTCTAAGGACAGATGGTCTAAGGACAGAGGGTCTAAGGACAGAGGGTCTAAGGACAGAGGGTCTAAGGACAGAGGGTCTGAGGACAGATGGTCTAAGGACAGAGGGTCTAAGGACAGAGGGTCTAAGGACAGAGGGTCTGAGGACAGAGGGTCTAAGGACAGAGGGTCTAATGACAGAGGGTCTGAGGACAGAGGGTCTAAGGACAGAGGGTCTGAGGACAGAGGGTCTAAGGACAGAGGGTCTAAGGACAGATGGTCTGAGGACAGAGGGTCTAAGGACAGAGGGTCTGAAGACAGAGGGTCTGAGGACAGAGGGTCTGAGGACAGAGGGTCTGTGTTGTTGTATTCGTTGTAAAGAGCCTCTACAGTAGGCTATTTGTATTATATGTACAGCACTTTGGCTCCACCACAAATCATTTATAAATGTGCTTTATAAATAAAACTTGATTTGATGAGACATGATTTCCAGCAGGAACATTGGAGCTCACTTTGATCACAACAACACAGAGGTGCATTTGAATCCGAACAAAAGCCGGTTGTCAGAGAGGAATAATAAGCTGTGGTTCTGCTGATAACAAGAGAGGAGATGAAGCGTGGTGACGAACACAATGCTCACACGGTCGTTAGAGGTGAGGGTATTATGGGATGTGCTGAGGCCAGACATGTGTTTACAGTTTACACAAAGGGGCTCTGATCCAAATGATTGGGTCCTTTTGAAAAGGAGACTTTTGGGACAGAGATGGGAGAAGAACTCCGATCTGCTACTTGAGTCAAAGTAGAAGTACTCAGATCTTGTACTTAGTAAAAGTAGAAGTACTCAGATCTTGTACTTGAGTCAAAGTAGAAGTACTCAGATCTTGTACTTGAGTAAAAGTAGAAGTACTCAGATATTGTGCTTGAGTCAAAGTAGAAGTACTCAGATCTTGTGCTTAGTAAAAGTAGAAGTACTCAGATCTTGTTCTTGAGTAAAAGTAGAAGTACTCAGATCTTGTGCTTAGTAAAAGTAGAAGTACTCAGATCTTGTTCTTGAGTCAAAGTAGAAGTACTCAGGTCTTGTTCTTGAGTAAAAGTAGAAGTACTCAGATCTTGTACTTGAGTAAAAGTAGAAGTACTCAGATCCTGTACTTAGTAAAAGTAGAAGTACTCAGATCTTGTACTTGAGTAAAAGTAGAAGTACTCAGATCTTGTACTTAGTAAAAGTAGAAGTACTCAGATCTTGTACTTGAGTAAAAGTAGAAGTACTCAGATCTTGTACTTGAGTAAAAGTAGAAGTACTCAGGTATTGTTATTCAGTAAAAGTAGAAGTACTCAGATCCTGTACTTAGTAAAAGTAGAAGTACTCAGATCTTGTACTTGAGTAAAAGTAGAAGTACTCAGATCTTGTTATTCAGTAAAAGTAGAAGTACTCAGGTCTTGTACTTGAGTAAAAGTAGAAGTACTCAGATCTTGTTCATGAGTAAAAGTAGAAGTACTCAGATCTTGTTCATGAGTAAAAGTAGAAGTACTCAGATCTTGTACTTCAGTAAAAGTAGAAGTACTCAGATCTTGTACTTGAGTAAAAGCAGAAGTACCAGAGTGTAGGAATACTCTGTCACAGTAAAAGTCCTGCATTCAAAATGTTCCTCAAGTGAAAGACAGTGAAAGTAGTCGTTGTGCAGATTGGTCCATTTCAGAATAATATCTATGATATGTTTTATAATGATTGATCATGAAAGTGTTCTCAAAGCTGGTGAAGCTGCAGCTAGTCTGAATGGCTTTGTAGACTGCAGGGTAGCTGGTGAAGGTGCAGCTAGTCTGAATGGCTTTGTAGACTGCAGGGTAGCTGGTGAAGGTGCAGCTAGTCTGAATGGCTTTGTAGACTGCAGGGTAGCTGGTGAAGGTGCAGCTAGTCTGAAGTACTTTGTAGACTGCAGGGTAGCTGGTGAAGGTGCAGCTAGTCTGAAGTACTTTGTAGACTGCAGGGTAGCTGGTGAAGGTGCAGCTAGTTTGAATGGCTTTGTAGACTGCAGGGTAGCTGGTGAAGGTGCAGCTAGTCTGAAGTACTTTGTAGACTGCAGGGTAGCTGGTGAAGGAGCAGCTAGTTTGAAGTACTTTGTAGACTGCAGGGTAGCTGGTGAAGGAGCAGCTAGTTTGAATGGCTTTGTAGACTGCAGGGTAGCTGGTGAAGGTGCAGCTAGTCTGAATGGCTTTGTAGACTGCAGGGTAGCTGGTGAAGGTGCAGCTAGTCTGAAGTACTTTGTAGACTGCAGGGTAGCTGTATTTTATGACTTTATTTGTATGAAAACCTTTGTTAGAAAAGTAATCTAAAATATGTAATGTATTTAAATGTATATATTGTAACTGTATATTCACCATGTATAATGAACTGGTGTTCTGATCCGCAGCATGGCGCGTATCCGACACACAGAGTGATGGGAATGATATTTCCGTATCGCTGGCATTTGAAACTCATCTTTGCATCAAATGATAATCATCTTGAATCATTAGGTGTTGAGCTGGAGGCACAGAGAGAGAGGCCATTAGCTCTCGCCGTCTATAGGGTGAGGAAGATTCATGATGCAAGTTCAACGCGTCCGTATGGCTCTCATCTGCACCAAGGAGCGGGAGGTGAAACACTGTGAGCTCCAATGTGTTTTTATGCAGAGAGATGCTGAGATGTCCGGCTGTTTCGCTTCCATAGCATGTCGTCTTATACATGAATGTAAAAACACATCCAACACACACATTTAGGAGTTTATATGACTGACTTTGTGTCTGCTAAATTGACCCTTACATAACGCCTCATTTGCATATTTTAACATAACGTAAAAAGTTCTTACGGCTTCAAGTTCACACATGTCCCGGATGATATGCTAATTAGCACAATGAGATAATGCCTCCTTTTCTCAATTAGACATACTGTTTCAGAAAACTTGCAATACAATACAAAATTGTTTTATTGTCAGTAATGTACTTGGGAAGTTTTATGATGATAGCTATTATTTTAAATGTTTACCCCATTCACCTGTCGTGAGACTAATGGAAATCTGTGCACATATTAAATGACATAAAGCCTCATTTACATATTTAAACATACCATTTAAGAAAACTTGCAATACAAAATATTTTCGATCTTATATAAGTGATAAACTGAGGAAGTTTCATAGTGATATATAAAAGTTAAAATTCTCCTTCATTAATGCGCGTAAAGTGACCTGACGTCGGTTTGACGTTTACTCACGCGCCTCACGTGCCGCCTCAGTGCTCACCAAACGTCACATCATAATCACATCTCTCCAAACCCCCTGCTCACATATTTCTTGCAGCTTTACCATATTTACAGCTGCTGCTAGACTAGCAAATGTACGCATATTTAATGAGATAAGGAATTTGCATAATTAGAGGGAAATATTTCAGACAACTTGCAAAACGAAAAATGATTGTTTTGATGTCAGTAGTGAAGTGGGGAAGTTGCATGGTGATATATGTGTGTTTAAATGTTTACCCTATTCACCTGTAGTGTGATTTATGCTAATCTGTGCGTACAAGTGATTTGATTGGTTGTGTATTTCTATGCACAAAATAACTGTCTCATTGTCAGTAAGGACCTGGGGAGGTTTCATCGTGATATCTGTTAGGGAAATATTTTAATCATGTCTGTCTCCTTATATGGAATTAGGACCCTATCTGCAGAGCTTCTTCTCTGGTTAAGAGTGTTGTTTCTTCAATCTGTGAAATATCATCATGTCGTTCTCAGGGTCAACTCAAAG
Organism: Harpagifer antarcticus; assembly: GCA_902827135.1. NCBI lineage: Eukaryota > Metazoa > Chordata > Actinopteri > Perciformes > Harpagiferidae > Harpagifer > Harpagifer antarcticus. Next base: position 129,104 of record CADEHL010001289.1, read on the forward strand.
GTCGGACGCCTGGCTTTCTGAAGAAAGGGGAGCTATCCGGTGCCTCTGAGTTTCCCTGCAGTAGTGTACATGTGTTATGGTTAACAGAGACAGGCGCATAAATCTCAGATCCGCTTGTTTCAATATATATTGGGTGTATTTTGTGCAACCTTTCAGAGGGTCCGCTCGGTGGAAGACGGTTAACTGTATGAAACTGAGTGTATCCTCTCCGGCCGTTACTTCAATAAATCTCCGTGTTTGATGAAAGATTCTCCGTCTCCAATTCTTCAACATTGGCTCTGCATTGAATCCCAGAAGATTATTCTTCACAGTTTTGATGTCAGTAGTGAAGTGGGGAAGTTGCATGGTGATATATGTGTGTTTAAATGTTTACCCTATTCACCTGTAGTGTGATTTATGCTAATCTGTGCGTACAAGTGATTTGATTGGTTGTGTATTTCTATGCACAAAATAACTGTCTCATTGTCAGTAAGGACCTGGGGAGGTTTCATCGGGATATCTATTAGTTACATTGTGTGTTTCCCGCTTAATGAACCCAGAGCTGTGCGTAAAGGTGACTTGGATGTGTATTGTGTTCCTGCTGTGCCATCTGGTGCTCCAAACTGTTTATTTCATTCCCATCCCTCTCCTCTATGTTTCATTCCTTGCAGCTTCGCTCGAGAGACGGTCAAATATCTTTCAATATATCGTATTTGTGTTGTTGTGATATATAAAACATCCTCAGTGTGAGAGTTACAGCAGTGACGTCAGGAGAAAGAGCAAGCAGCGAGACCCAACCTGTGCCCGCGCGCATCTTTTACCCAAAACGTCCCGTGCACAGAGCGCGGGAAGATAAGGAGAACGACTGGAGAGAGAGACTCTGCAGCCATGAACAACAGCACATCCGGGACTCACGCGGATCAGGACCTGCTGATCACCTCCAGCTTCGGGACGCTGCTCTCCCTCGTGTACATCATCGGGGTGGCGGGGAACGTGTACACGCTCGTGGTGATGTGCCACTCGATCCGCTTCGCCACCGCCATGTACATCTCCATCATCAACCTGGCGCTCGCGGACCTGCTGTACCTCTCCACCATCCCCTTCGTGGTGGTCACGTACTTCCTGAAGGACTGGTACTTCGGGGACGTGGGGTGTCGCGTGCTGCTGAGCCTGGACCTGCTCACCATGCACGCGAGCATCTTTACGCTCACGGTGATGTGCACGGAGCGCTACCTGTCCGTCACCAAGCCTCTGGACACCGCGAGGAGGTCTAAGAGCTACAGGAAGGCTCTCGCGTGGGGAGTTTGGCTGCTGTCCCTCTTCCTGTCCGTGCCCATGATGGTGATGGTGTCGCAGACCCAGCAGCGCGTGCACGGGGGGGGCGTGAAGCGGATCTGCGCGCCGGCTCTGGCCCCCCTGGCTTACAAAGTGTACGTCACGGTGCTGTTTGGCACCAGCATCATGGCCCCGGGACTCATCATCGGATACCTGTACGTGAAGCTGGCGCGCACTTATCTGGAGTCCACGCGCAACCCGGTGATCCACAGAGTCCAGAGGTGGGAAGTTACTCTTGTACTGTACTTAAGTGCCATGTTACGGTACTTCCTGTTTAGTATGAACATATGGTGTTAACAGCCACATCATAGACTCTGCATTACATTCATGTTCACAATATTATTTTACTGCCCAATTTTATTCCATATTTTATTCGATTTTTGTAAATACTGCTATATTTTACTATTTTATTTTTCTTAAAATAGTTTTCTGTCTGTGTTTTAAATTGTTGTTTTACTTTTATGTATGCACCACGACATCAAGTCAAATTCTTCGTACGTGTCAACCGACCTGGCGATCACCCGGATGTAATGCTACTTTACACATACTGAAAACACAGAGGTGGGAAGTTACTCTTTACTCAAGTACTTAAGTACCATTAGGCGCATTCACACTGCGGTACTTTTCCCACAAAGGTTCATGCGAACTTAGTTCATGAGAACTCTTTTATCGCGTTCACACCAAAAAGAGCCGGTACTAAAATTAGTTAATGAGAACCTTTTTACCCGCTCGAAAGTCCCTGCTAGAGAGCAGGGACTTTCGAGCGGCTCTCTTGTGAGAAAAGAGCTATATTTCTGATTGGCTGGGCGGATTGCAAACCACGGCCCGTAAAACTCCCAAAAAGTTTTGTGAAGCCGCCATTTTATTATCCTCGCATTAGCATTAGCATTAGCCCAGCGCAGAAACGCAGAGAGACTAACTTATGGCAACACAAAATAAAACATGGGAGCGGTGGAGATGAGGAGGTGTCGGCGTTCTGGCGATTTACTCGGAAGGCTTCAGTAGAAGCTGCTGGGAGTCCCAGCAGCTTCTACTGAAGCCTTCCCCAACTCCGGGGACTTCCGGCCGGGGACTCCGGGGGGCAGTATACGCCGTGAAGTGGTTTGTAGCCTGCCAGTAAACCCAAAGCAGAAGAAGAAGAAGAAGAAGTGACGTCAGCGGCTTCATTTGCCTAATCCTCCCCCAGGGACTTTTTCCGGTGTGAACGCGATCTGAACTTAGTTCATGAGAACTAAAGAGTTCTCATGAACTAAGTTCGCATGAACCTTTGTGGGAAAAGTACTGCGGTGTGAATGTGACGTACTTGTACTTTACGTTAGTTTCTCCACTACCTTTGAAAGGGAAATAATGTATTTATGTAAAACAATTATCTTTTCTATTGCAAGTTTTCTGAAATATTCATCTCTAATCTTTCTGATGTCTAATTATGCAAATGAGGCATTTTCTCTCCACTACATTTACAGCTGTAGCTAAATGCATCTCTAAAAACTACTAACTCTTTAAGTCACACAAATGGCTAATTATTTTACTTTTTATGCTGAAAATACTTTTGTACTTTTACTTCAGTAAGATTTTGAATGCAGGACTTTTACTCATATACACTGAATTACATGTATAGTGTCAACACATGTCACATTTATATTAGGTTCAGATAGATATATATTAATACATAACTAACATAATACAGTTAAGTATAATTTGTTGACATAAAACACTTAAAGGTGGGGTAGGTCAGTTTGAGAAACTAGCTCGAGTGGCTAGAATTTGAAAATACACAGCTGGAAGAAATCTCACAGAGCCCCTCCTCCAACACACACTTGACCAATGAGGGCACGAGATCAGTCTGTGCCCAGATGGAAGGCTGACAGGCAGGTAGGCCATCCAGTTACTTTAGCCGGCTCAGATGATTGGTCGAGCTTTTTACAGAACCACGGCTTCCAGAGATGATATATTGTTATGGATTTGTTGTCAAAGCACTTCAGATATTCATTGCTAAGCCAGCTGAGTAGCACTTGACATGTTTGGCTCTATGAAACCTGATGTACTTTATGATTCTGTTTTCTTCAAGGTTGTATTTTGTTGGCCCTAGAAGACCGTCTTAATCCAAGAATCTTCATTTCAGTATAACAGAAAGGTTTCCTCACCATGTTATTATTATTTACTGGTTTGTCTCTCAGTACATTTCCACAAAAAAACAATATTATTAACATATTTGTTTCCTTCCCTTACAGAGGTGGGAAGAGGTCTCCGAAGCAGAAGGTCCTGATCATGATCTTCACCATCGTGCTGGTGTTCTGGGCTTGTTTCCTGCCCTTCTGGATCTGGCAGCTCCTGGATCTGTACGCCAACAAACCTCTGAACATGGCCTCTGAGACGAAAAAGTGCATCAACTACCTGGTGGCGAGTCTCACGTACTCCAACAGCTGCATTAACCCCTTCCTCTACACGCTGCTCACCAAGAACTACCGGGAGTACCTGAAGAACCGGCACCGGAGCTTCTACCGGTACACCAGCTCCTTCAAACAGCGGCCGCCCAGCCTCTACTCCTGGGGGAAGTCCTCCAGCAACCAGTTCGAGTTCAACTCCGAGACCCTGGTGATGGGACCCCTGAGGTGACCTGTGGGGAGGAGGAAGAGGAGGAAGGTTTTGGAACCACGATAGGTGCGTAATATTACATTTAAACACAGTTGCACACAGATTTTTGTACCCTGATAATACGCAAATTAGCACATATTTAGTAAAGTAATTCCTCATGTAAATACTTTTTCAAGTTTCAAGGCTTTATTGTCATGTGTCACAGACTCCTCCAACAGAGCAACACAATAAAACCATACATTAAAATAGTATATAGTCGAAATGGTGCAGTAATTGGAATATTGATATAAGTTGCAGACAAATTAATGTTATGATATTCTTTCAAAGGTTCAGGTGTACTTAAACACTAACTACTTGTAGCACTTCGGGATTTGAAATGTGCTTTATAAATGGAACCCATTATTATTATTATTATTTACTAACCCTAACCCTAAAATAAGGTCTGTGGTGAACACGAGCTGAAGAGATTCCAGTTTTACGACATCAAATAAGTCAGTAGATACCCCACTGGTGAATACAAAAACGGTGGTTGCCAACAAGTGTCTAAATGAGACCCCATCACGCCCAACATTAGCCACCTTTAGCTTAGCGGTGGTGACGTGAAGTCATGTGACCGTGCTGTAGTTCCTTTATAGCCCAACATTAGCCTCCTTTAGCTTAGCGGTGGTGACGTGAAGTCATGTGACCGTGCTGTAGTTCCTTTATAGCCCAACATTAGCCACCTTTAGCTTAGCGGTGGTGATGTGAAGTCATGTGACCGTGCTGTATTTCCTTTATAGCCCAACATTAGCCTCCTTTAGCTTAGCGGTGGTGACGTGAAGTCATGTGACCGTGCTGTAGTTCCTTTATAGCCCAACATTAGCCGCCTTTAGCTTAGCGGTGGTGCCGTGAAGTCATGTGACCGTGCTGTAGTTCCTTTATAGCCCAACATTAGCCTCCTTTAGCTTAGCGGTGGTGACGTGAAGTCATGTGACCGTGCTGTAGTTCCTTTATAGCCCAACATTAGCCTCCTTTAGCTTAGCGGTGGTGACGTGAAGTCATGTGACCGTGCTGTAGTTCCTTTATAGCCCAACATTAGCCTCCTTTAGCTTAGCGGTGGTGACGTGAACGTTCTTTTTACTTCAGAAATCATAAAGTGGTGTTAATATGTGGAGTTTTTCCGGCTGAACAAGAAGTGTAAGTATTGTAAACCTTGAGTTTATTTTCTGCAGTAATCCAAAATCAAATGGAGAAATCCCATATACTTTGTATAGAGTAAACCAGGGAGACGCTGCCTTCAGGGTTAAGCTACAATAATACGTGCCCCACTCTATCTCTGGCAGATTCTTTCTTTTGGTTCACTTTCTGATCCCGCCCCGGGCTCAGTTTCTCTTTTTGGATTTGCAAACTCCACTCCCGTTTTTTCCAAGAGAAGCCAGTGGCCTGTAGTGAATGGGTTTATCCTCTGGCAGGAGAAACCTCCACCTGCACGCTCAATCACTTTCACTGATTATAAATGCATCCTCCCACAGAGTTCCACTTTACTGAAGGAAACTCACTTCTTTGTGCGCTCTGTTATCTCCGACTGTGGCCTACTTTACCTCCGGGAGGATGACACCTCTGCAAAGCTGGACCTGTATCAAAGCACCTTAGTGTATCCATCAATCAAGCCACGCCAACGCTCATTCCCTCCGTCTAAAACGCTTTCTTGTGACTTGAATTTAAATCAGGTGTAATATTAACCCTCCTGTTGTCTTCGGGTCAAACCTGAACAATTTAATACTTTCATCAATCATAACTTTTTAGTTTTACATTCGATTGCATTCAGGCTTCATGACATCCTTCACAGGAGACTTTGAACATATGAAATGGCTGATCACCACTTCCATTGCATTGTGGATGATTTAGTCAACTTTGTAACACCCACGGTGTTCCCGGTTCCCGCCATAAAGAAAAGGAATTAGTAACCATCCGGATCAGATAAAACACACACACACACACACACACACACACAACAATTTGATACATGTCCCGCTCTTATGTGCCCCTCCCCCCTCATGGATCACACCTGGCACACCAATACATGTTCAGTGTCTGTTCTTTGTATATGTACTGCAGTTGTTCATGTACACCAGTACTCTGATGCAACATGTACAGTTTGAAAGGGTGTTAAATGAAATGTGGTGGTGGTGGACGACGAAGACAATGGTTAAACAAAATATGAAACATTCAGGTCTTAGTGGAGGAAGTTATTCCTACGTTGTTTGACTCAAGGATTCTCTGCAGCTAAGCTAACTAGCCTTACATACATGTGACTGTGATAGTAACCTCTGCAATGCTGGACCTTCATCAAACTGTTCACATTTCTGTTGAATCAACGCTGATCTGCGTTCAAAGACCCTTTCGGAGAGGAGAAGGTTTGCAGGTTGTTCCTAATGAGCGATGCTTAAAAACCCACCTCATGTTTTATGGAGAGTTCATGAGTCTTTCATTAGCATGGCGCTGAAGAGAAGCTCTTTCTCGTTAATCTGAGTTATTAACGATTCATCAGCAAAACGTCCTCGTCTGATTCAGACTGGAAAACAAACTGATAATCTGCATGTGAGGAGACAGACACAACCTTCAACACATGAATACATAATAATGGGAAGAAAGTACTGCACGTAAGTACAATTTTTAAATACTTTACTTGAGTATTTACATGTTATATTACTTTATACTTCTACTTAAAAAAATTAAATCAGAGCAAACAGAGCGTCAGACGGCTTTGTTTTTACGGAGCTCCGACGTCACGTAGTTGCACACGTCCGCGGAGACATCTTGTATACGGGGCCCGGGCGTCATGTTTTCGTGAGACAGTATCTTTTATACAAGATCGGCGCCACAGTATTGCCCTCAAACTATATTATCTACATTATTTTTATATCTGTATATTAGAAAAACCCCTGATACACACATACAGGTCATTTTCCTGCACAGTGATTGCTTATATACTTTGAGTACATTATGCTTGTTAGGGAATCATTTGCTTAGGTATTCAACCTTCGACCCAGTGTCTCACGGCACAGGTCTACGGCCTGGGTTCTGCTGCTGTCTCTCGTGAGGAGGGGCAGCTTGGGCGCATTGCTGTTGCCAGTCTGTGACAGAGCCGCCATGAGGTAGCTCACTGTTCAGGGACGAAGGTTCCCTGGTGCTCGTTCTTTCCTCTGGACGAGAGCTCTATAGATTCAGGCTTCACATTGCTTTAGTCTCGCTGACGAAGAATGTTGATTATTACACTCTGAACTAGTTCAAACCTCGAGCTGCAGAAGAGTTCTTCAGGATTGGTTTGGCAACCGCCGTGTCAACTCGTGACACTCCACCTGTCGCGTGAATTCTCCGGCCGAAGCTCCAAATAAAACGTCAGTGTTTGACATCAAAGCTCCAGCTCTCCTCGTGTCTCTCTGAGTCCTGACTCCATCAGAGCTCCAGCTCTCCTCGTGTCTCTGAGTCCTGACTCCATCAGAGCTCCAGCTCTCCTCGTGTCTCTCTGAGTCCTGGCTCCATCAGAGCTCCAGCTCTCCTTGTGTCTCTCTGAGTCCTGACTCCATCAAAGCTCCAGCTCTCCTCGTGTCTCTCTGAGTCCTGACTCCATCAAAGCTCCAGCTCTCCTTGTATCTCTCTGAGTCCTGACTCCATCAAAGCTCCAGCTCTCCTCGTGTCTCTCTGAGTCCTGACTCCATCAGAGCTCCAGCTCTCCTCGTGTCTCTCTGAGTCCTGACTCCATCAAAGCTCCAGCTCTCCTCGTGTCTCTCTGAGTCCTGACTCCATCAGAGCTCCAGCTCTCCTCGTGTCTCTGAGTCCTGACTCCATCAGAGCTCCAGCTCTCCTCGTGTCTTTCTGAGTCCTGACTCCATCAAAGCTCCAGCTCTCCTCATGTCTCTCTGAGTCCTGACTCCATCAAAGCTCCAGCTCTCCTCGTGTCTCTCTGAGTCCTGACTCCATCAAAGCTCCAGCTCTCCTCGTGTCTCTGAGTCCTGACTCCATCAGAGCTCCAGCTCTCCTCGTGTCTCTCTGAGTCCTGACTCCATCAGAGCTCCAGCTCTCCTCGTGTCTCTCTGAGTCCTGACTCCATCAGAGCTCCAGCTCTCCTCGTGTCTCTGAGTCCTGACTCCATCAGAGCTCCAGCTCTCCTCGTGTCTTTCTGAGTCCTGACTCCATCAAAGCTCCAGCTCTCCTCGTGTCTCTCTGAGTCCTGACTCCATCAAAGCTCCAGCTCTCCTCGTGTCTCTCTGAGTCCTGACTCCATCAGAGCTCCAGCTCTCCTCGTGTCTCTCTGAGTCCTGACTCCATCAGAGCTCCAGCTCTCCTTGTGTCTCTCTGAGTCCTGACTCCATCAAAGCTCCAGCTCTCCTCGTGTCTCTCTGAGTCCTGACTCCATCAGAGCTCCAGCTCTCCTCGTGTGTCTCTGAGTCCTGACTCCATCAGAGCTCCAGCTCTCCTCGTGTCTCTCTGAGTCCTGACTCCATCAGAGCTCCAGCTCTCCTCGTGTCTCTCTGAGTCCTGACTCCATCAGAGCTCCAGCTCTCCTCGTGTCTCTCTGAGTCCTGACTCCATCAGAGCTCCAGCTCTCCTCGTGTCTCTCTGAGTCCTGACTCCATCAGAGCTCCAGCTCTCCCCGTGTCTCTCTGAGTCCTGACTCCATCAGAGCTCCAGCTCTCCTCGTGTCTCTCTGAGTCCTGACTCCATCAGAGCTCCAGCTCTCCTCGTGTGTCTCTGAGTCCTGACTCCATCAGAGCTCCAGCTCTCCTCGTGTCTCTGAGTCCTGACTCCATCAGAGCTCCAGCTCTCCTCGTGTCTCTGAGTCCTGACTCCATCAGAGCTCCAGCTCTCCTCGTGTCTCTATGAGTCCTGACTCCATCAGAGCTCCAGCTCTCCTCGTGTCTCTCTGAGTCCTGACTCCATCAGAGCTCCAGCTCTCCTCGTGTCTCTCTGAGTCCTGACTCCATCAGAGCTCCAGCTCTCCTCGTGTCTCTCTGAGTCCTGACTCCATCAGAGCTCCAGCTCTCCTCGTGTCTCTCTGAGTCCTGACTCCATCAGAGCTCCAGCTCTCCTCGTCTCTCTGAGTCCTGACTCCATCAGAGCTCCAGCTCTCCTCGTGTCTCTCTGAGTCCTGACTCCATCAGAGCTCCAGCTCTCCTCGTGTGTCTCTGAGTCCTGACTCCATCAGAGCTCCAGCTCTCCTCGTGTCTCTATGAGTCCTGACTCCATCAGAGCTCCAGCTCTCCTCGTGTCTCTGAGTCCTGACTCCATCAAAGCTCCAGCTCTCCTCGTGTCTCTGAGTCCTGACTCCATCAAAGCTCCAGCTCTCCTCGTGTCTCTCAGTCCTGACTCCATCAAAGCTCCAGCTCTCCTCGTGTCTCTCAGTCCTGACTCCATCAGAGCTCCAGCTCTCCTCGTGTCTCTCTGAGTCCTGACTCCATCAGAGCTCCAGCTCTCCTCGGGTCTCTCTGAGTCCTGACTCCATCAAAGCTCCAGCTCTCCTCGTGTCTCTGAGTCCTGACTCCATCAGAGCTCCAGCTCTCCTCGTGTCTCTCTGAGTCCTGACTCCATCAGAGCTCCAGCTCTCCTCGTGTCTCTCTGAGTCCTGACTCCATCACAGCTCCAGCTCTCCTCGTGTCTCTGAGTCCTGACTCCATCAGAGCTCCAGCTCTCCTCGTGTCTCTGAGTCCTGACTCCATCAGAGCTCCAGCTCTCCTCGTGTCTCTCTGAGTCCTGACTCCATCACAGCTCCAGCTCTCCTCGTGTCTCTCTGAGTCCTGACTCCATCAGAGCTCCAGCTCTCCTCGTGTCTCTGAGTCCTGACTCCATCAAAGCTCCAGCTCTCCTCGTGTCTCTGAGTCCTGTCTCTCCATTGCCACAGAAGTTTCCCGCTCACTGCTGATCCTGCATTTATACTTTTACTAAAGCACTTCCTCCTCCTCTGATCCCGCGGTGGTTTCACACTTTGTTCCACGTTGACTGTTTCTGTGTAAAATACCACAAACTCGTGCCTTAATGCAGCCGGCCCCTCGGTGCTTCTCAAACATCGTCACAGCAAGATGTAGAAAACACATCTTTCTTTTTCCTCACTTTGCAAATTGAGCTCGGCTCGACGTTTCAGCTCATGCTGCGTTCATTGACGATTCATGAGAAATCTTGGAGGGATTTGTTGATTTGTTTGCTGAGCTGCAGCGTCTTTTATCCTGAGCTGGAGGCAAGCTGCCAGGAGCAGTGTGATCCCCAAAGAGAGACGTGAGACACAGTTAATAATCCTTAACACAAAGAGATGGTCAGCACTTCATCATCTTAACAAACACTGTAATCAAGCTTTGGTTTTCACACGTGAGTCTGTGGATTTAGACCGAGCAGTTCATGACAGAAAGTAGACAGTAGTTTGACGAACAGGTGAACAGGTAGGAAGACAGACAGGTAGGTAGTTTGACGAACAGGTAGACAGTTTGACAGGTATACAGACAGGTAGGTAGTTAGATCAGCAGGTGAACAGGTAGGAAGACAGGCAGGTTGGTAGTTTGACGAACAGGTAGGAAGACAGACAGGTAGTTTGACGAACAGGTGAACAGGTAGGAAGACAGACAGGTAGTTTCACAGGTAGACAGTTTGACAGGTATACAGACAGGTAGGTAGTTAGATCAGCAGGTGAACAGGTAGGAAGACAGGCAGGTTGGTAGACAGGTAGATAGTTGGAAATTAAAGGTAGCTTGACAGGTAGGCAAACTGGTGGGTAGTTTCAGAGTTTGACAAGTAGGTAGCTTGATATACAGGTAGTTTACCAGGTAGATAGTCAGGTAGATAACCAGGTAGATTGACAAGTAGGCAGTTGGACAGGTAAGTAGGTAGACAGACAGGTAGTTTCAGAGGGAGACAGGTAGGTAGAGGGAAAGGTAGACAGACAGGCAGGCAGGCAGGTAGACAGACAGGTAGACAGACAGGTAGACAGGTAGTTTCAGAGGTAGACAGGTCGGTAGACAGGTAGGTAGACAAGTAGGTAGACAGGTAGGTAGGTAGAGGGAAAGGTAGACAGACAGGCAGGCAGGCAGGCAGGTAGACAAGTGGGCAGTTGGACAGGTAAGTAGGTAGACAGACAGGTAGACAGGTAGTTTCAGAGGTAGACAGGTAGGTAGACAGGTAGGTAGACAAGTAAGTAGACAGAAAGGTAGACAGACAGGCAGGCAGGCAGGCAGGCAGGCAGGCAGGCAGGCAGGTAGACAAGTGGGCAGTTGGACAGGTAAGTAGGTAAACAGGTAGGTAAACAGGTAGGTAAACAGGTAGGTAAACAGGTAGGTAAACAGGTAGGTAAACAGGTAGGTTAACAGGTAGGTAAACAGGTAGGTACACAGGTAGGTAAACAGGTAGGTAGAGGGAAAGGTAGACAGACAGGTAGGTAAAAGCAGGTCAACAAGGTTGGCTTGAGTAGTGTGACAGGTAAGTAGTTTCACAGGTATTCTTGCAGGCAGGAAGACAGGTAGGCAGATTGACAAACAGGTAAGAAGGCAGTTAGACGGGAAGGTAGGTAGACAGGTAGTTTTGATAGGCAGGTAGACCAGGAGATGGACAGGTAGGCTAGATTTCTCTCAGAGCTCCACAGATACTGTTATTCCCTTTCTGTGTCGAAGCATTTGATTCTCCCTCCTCTAACGTGTCTAATGCTTCCCCTCGGGCTGAACCCTTTCCGATGTTCCCTTGTTTGCACTCAGCTAAAGGTTTCAGAGTCGACCCCCTGCTGAGATAATGTGAGCTCCCTGAAGTTGATTCTGAGATTTAAAAAGAGCCACAGAGAAATCCTACGACAGTTTTTAAAGACAGTAGTAATGTTTAAAACAGGGTGCAGACGACCTGCCGCTGGAAACAGTCTTGGTTTAGAGCAGGGGTACTCAAACCTTTTTGTTAAAGATCCACTTGTGAATTTTATACAAGGTCAATGGTCCGGATCAATGCCAGTAAAGTCCCCCCCCCCCACCCCCGGGGCGCTATGCATGTACTTTGGTCAGGAGGTTTTTCCTCCGTACCCAAATCTTTTAAAAACGGGGGAACAACGAGCGGATACAGATTTGCTGCCAATCTGACGTCAAATCGGCGGAGGACCCACAGAAAGTTGCCATCAGAAACAACGCCTGACGCGTTTTGGACGTAATCTCGTCTTTGTTTACATTAGCATCGCTAACACTCAGAGCTAACCTGTACTGGAGAGCACGTGTTTAAAAAGCAGGAAATCAAAAAAGGAACTCACCTTGTGATAAACCCGCAAGAGAAAAAGCATTTGAGCTCCATGCTGTTTCAGAGATAATCCTTGATGTGGTTTAGAACAGGGTGGCGTTTTATTACAACAGAATTTAACTTTATCTCCGGTAGAATTCTGATCAGGCATTAGCTCCGCCTCCTTCAAAATCCGCGTTTCTCTAACAGGGCTGCAATAGAGGGGTATGAGCAGAATGAGGCACGGCTACAGCGGGTGATCTGTTTGGTATTTTAAGCAAAAAACTTCACAGACCTATATTTGTATAGGTCTGGCCCTACAATATATTTTTTCCAATATAGCATGATAGGTCCCCTTTAAGTTACATCAGAATCAGATTTTTTAAATACATTTTCGGCACAGGGTTCGGTCCGGATTGATGTGCAGTTGGGTCCGGATCCTTGGTCCGGAGTTTGAGAAGCCCTGGTTTAGAGGGACTAAGAGACGGGTCAGAAAATATAAACATACTCGTCTTTCAACCCTGGAGACGTTTGGGAGTGAAAGGATATTCACCGCTGCAGGAAGTGACCTTTAAAACAACTGAACACCTTCAGTGTGTGCTTCCCCCTCAGGTGTTACATCTACAGGAAGCCGCCATGTTTCATTGGAGACTTTCAGTTTTGCACATAATAGAATATTATTTTACTTTTGAATCCTAGTTTTCCCACGAGTCAAGACCTTCGTCTAAAACTACGACGTCTTGCATTTCAATGAGCTGTGATACAAACTATTACACATTTAGGTCTTAGTGGAGGGAGTTATTATTAAAACACAGAATGTTTAAATGATTCTTAGAGTTTGAGGTCCGTTTTGAAAAATCTAATTCACTACTAGTTTGCAACTCCATTTTTTTTTGTTTATTTTAATACAGAAACAAAAACACATGTGGGGACATCAAAGGAAAGAAAATACTTTATTACAATTTATTTTATTCATGGTTTTCTGTTTTAAATATCCGTTTGAAATGCATTTGATCGGATGATGAGTGTAAAAGCTTTCGGTTATTTGCACATAAATATCTGCTGCTATTTTAAAATGACTTGTATCAAACAACATGTTTCCAAAACAATGCTGTCAAGTAAAAACAGAAAGTCCAATGCAACAGAAAAGTGTTCGGTAAATAAAGAAATATTTGTTAAATGGACCCTAACTTTTGACACATGCCGTTTAATGAGTTCTTCATACAGTTCCTCTAACACCAAGACATGTCCAAACTATACTACAAGGAAAATGCAACTCATTAGAGTGTGAACAAGTTAGATGGCGTTAACATTTAACCCTTTAGGCGCCGCTTGGAACAGCTCTTTGGCGTGTGTAAGGTATATCGGTGGATTCACAGCTCAAAGGATATTAAACGCTTAAAAAGGCGTTTAGTGGAAAATAAGAAAAGCTGAGCACGAACACTTCCTGAGCGACAGATACATCAGATTATTTCAGAAGCGTCAGTCTGGCACGGGAAGAAGAGATAACGCTCATCAAGAGAGACAAAGGAATCATTTAAATATTGTAATGAGTTCATCAGGTCGCTGAAGTGTGGCCGGAGACTTCGTTTAGGACGATAACAAGAAAGGGACTAAAGTCTAGAAATCTGGTGTTCAGGTGTAAATCAGTATGTAGTGTCTCTACTTTAAAGAGTCCTCTCCTGCTGATGTTCAGGTGTATATCAGTATGTAGTGTCTCTACTTTAAAGAGTCCTCTCCTGCTGATGTTCAGGTGTATATCAGTATGTAGTGTCTCTACTTTAAAGAGTCCTCTCCTGCTGATGTTCAGGTGTATATCAGTATGTAGTGTCTCTACTTTAAAGAGTCCTCTCCTGCTGATGTTCAGGTGTATATCAGTATGTAGTGTCTCTACTTTAAAGAGTCCTCTCCTGCTGATGTTCAGGTGTATATCAGTATGTAGTGTCTCTACTTTAAAGAGTCCTCTCCTGCTGATGTTCAGGTGTATATCAGTATGTAGTGTCTCTACTTTAAAGAGTCCTCTCCTGCTGATGTTCAGGTGTATATCAGTATGTAGTGTCTCTACTTTAAAGAGTCCTCTCCTGCTGATGTTCAGGTGTATATCAGTATGTAGTGTCTCTACTTTAAAGAGTCCTCTCCTGCTGATGTTCAGGTGTATATCAGTATGTAGTGTCTCTACTTTAAAGAGTCCTCTCCTGCTGATGTTCAGGTGTATATCAGTATGTAGTGTCTCTACTTTAAAGAGTCCTCTTCTGCTGATGTTCAGGTGTATATCAGTATGTAGTGTCTCTACTTTAAAGAGTCCTCTCCTGCTGATGTTCAGGTGTATATCAGTATGTAGTGTCTCTACTTTAAAGAGTCCTCTCGTGCTGATGTTCAGGTGTATATCAGTATGTAGTGTCTCTACTTTAAAGAGTCCTCTTCTGCTGATGTTCAGGTGTATATCAGTATGTAGTGTCTCTACTTTAAAGAGTCCTCTTCTGCTGATGTTCAGGTGTATATCAGTATGTAGTGTCTCTACTTTAAAGAGTCCTCTCCTGCTGATGTTCAGGTGTATATCAGTATGTAGTGTCTCTACTTTAAAGAGTCCTCTCCTGCTGATGTTCAGGTGTATATCAGTATGAAGTGTCTCTACTTTAAAGAGTCCTCTCCTGCTGATGTTCAGGTGTATATCAGTATGTAGTGTCTCTACTTTAAAGAGTCCTCTCCCGCTGATGTTCAGGTGTATATCAGTATGTAGTGTCTCTACTTCAAAGAGTCCTCTTTGCCTAGGTGGAGACCATCTAACGTATTAATGATGTTTTCAGAGGGAGAAACGTGAAAATCAAAGAAGCTCGAGAGTCAAAGAGACAAGGTTTATTTTTTACTGTCAGTATTTTATTTCAAAGCGCCCTCCCCGAACACTTTGAAGTAAACGGTAACAAACTAAAAAGAGAAATCCCTCCAGCGGGTTCTTCTCAGAAGAAAACACCTCCTGGGTCAGAGAGCAATGATTCAATCGCTGAATCACCAGTTCTCTCTTTTATTCGAGGCTTTGACCGAAACACACCGAGAAAACACACAACCCATCGTTAGCCTCCTTTAAGCCGAGAGGCGCCAAACACCGAGGAGACAGAGAGAGGACACGAGTTTCAGGAACCAAAGGAACACTAAAAGTGATCGTGAAATAGAAAAATAAACTGCTGTAGGAACATTTCATAAAAGAAAGAAATGAAACCGTTTCAAAAGGAATACGGCAAAGTGAAACAGAAAGGGAAAATGGACGGGTGCAATATTTAAATGGCAGGAAGCACAGTATCTGATAAAGGTGGAGATGCAGAGATATCCCAGCTTGTGTTGAGATGTGACCAAAAGAGCTTTTACTCAAGTTCTGGATCTGAAACGGCGACACAAAGTCAGCTCCGACTCTAACCGAAGAATTCAGAGAAAGAAAAGTATTTTGGTCGGATCTTAAAGGAAATGTCGCTTGACCCTTATTCTCGTCCTAAGAAATCACAACATGATAATTCTCTTATGTATTTTTCAATTATATTGAGAATAAAGAAGTGATCAATCCCTCATCAATGCATAATCGAGGCCTAACCTTCTTAACGGTGCAAGAAGCAGCCGTCGACACATCGGATAGAAACCCCAAAGATCGGTTAGGAAGTCAGAAATAACTCCTTTACAGAGAGACAGATGATAAATCCCTCCTTTATACTGATCACAACATCTGTCAAAATGATAGTAAATGTTTCTAAATTGTGCAAAATGAAACCAAAGGAAGGGAAGCCGTGTGTTTTCTCCAGCGAGTGACAGCAGGTCTGAAAGTGGAAGGAAATGTCAGATATTAACCGTACAGCCGGAGAAAAGTCTCCCGTCCTCTCTGCAGGGTGTAAACTGAATTCTAACCTTCTTAACGGCGCAAGAAACGATGGAAAAGCTGTAGAAACATGTATAAAAACCCAAAGGATCAGTTAGAAAGTCAGAACCAACACCTCGACAGAGAGAACGATCACAGGTGGTCAGAAAATCAGTCAGAAAACTCAAAGTAAATGTTTCTCAGTTGTGCAAAATGAAACCAAAGGAAGGGAACCGGTGAACGCCGTGTGCTTTCCTCCAGCGAGTCAATATCTGAAAATGGAAATGTCAGATATGGACCGTTGAGTAAAGTCTCTCTTCCTCCTCTCTGCAGGGTTTGTTGGAGCCACTGAGCAGTGATGTGTGTCCCCCCCCCCTCCCCCCCATACCCACATTTAGGGCATGGCGGGGTCAGCGATGGCGTGCGCGGGGTCGCAGGTGAAGGACACCGTGATGGCGAACCTCGTTCCCCACGAAACCTTCTCCACCCGATGGAGGTTCTCCGTGCCCGAAGAGAAGAAGGAGACTCGTCCTGAGGAGGAAGCAGACGGACATTTTAGGAGAGAGGAGATACACACGGATAAAGACGGACTTAATATATATAAATATTCAGGATGTGGTACGAGGACTGGAGGCAGGAGAAATAAATAAATAGTAACAGAACTTTTTACTAATTGATGTTGCTTTTTGTAAAAACAGAAGTTGACATTTCAGGAAATATTTGCTTACTATTTCAGTATTATTATAGTTGCACTGAACTGGAGACGAGGCAATAGCACTGGTAGCATTACATTACATTACATGTTACATGTTAGAACGACTGCAGTGGGGTTTGAACCTGTGCCCCCCCTGATCCGAAAGTGTTTAGGAAAGTGCACTCAAGTCCAAATACCCCAATCATTTCAATAATGTTTCATGAAGATAAAAAGAGGATGTGGTTAGCCTAGCTTAGCATAAAGACTGGAGGCAGCAGGAAGCTTAGCAACCCACAGCCAATAGAAATCCTTGATGTCGGTCCATCAGATATTTTTGCATAATGTTTGAAAGTGTCGAGTAAAAGTCTAACTTTGGTTTGCTCTATGCTAATGAACTGGGGGTCAGGGGCGCACATGAAACACCCTTTCATTTACTGCAACGACATGTCGGGAAACCCCCCCCTGTGTGTGGTGATGAAAAGCTGGTTCGAGGGGCCCCCAGTGAATGTTTGCCTTGGGCCCCCACAGACTCAAGGACCGCCACTGACTGGGGTAAATCCAAAAAGGCTGTTTTAGAATTCCCAAAAGTTTCTGCAGCTCTAGGTATGTGTCCTGTAACTGTAATGTACACCTGATAATCATGGTATAGCCTTACTTTGGTTAGCGCTATGCTAACTTGAAATGGGGTGAATACACTAAATCCAGAGACTTCCTTAAAGTTTCTATTCATGGGTTTACAGCTGAGAAGGCAGCCAGCGTTGGAGTAGGCTGAAGTGGATTCAAAGACAACTGGGGGACATTTTAAAGATGTCCCCTTACCCTGAGCGCTAGTTACATGTACCGTAACTCTTGCTAAAATGGCTAATCGTCACATGTACACCTGATTCACAGGGTCTAGGCTCAGCGTTCATCTCTCTGCTGAACTAGGCTTAACGTGTCCTGATGTGAAGCTATGCTAATCAAGAGCTTAACACGATGGATTAATATCATGACTGACATGGTTTTATCTCCCATCATTATCTCCACTTAGGTGTAACTTCCAGTTAACATGACATATTCTCCAATGACATGTCTGTCCATGACCCTTTCTCCTCCAGTCGCTATGCTAAACTCGGCTAAGCATGCCCTGGTTTAAGTTGCTTTATACGGTGAAGTAAGGACGTATAGTGTTAATTAGCTTTCCTCCCGTTCCCAGTCTATATGCTAAGCGAGGTCCGCCTCATCCTCACTCTGTATTTATTCCAGAGACACGAGTAAACGTTCTGGGAAAGTAAATAACTCAAAGTAAACTATGCAGACTTGCTTTCAGAAGGGAAGCTGAAACCCCGAGGAGATAACCGAGGACAGAACTCGGGGCCCGGGGCGGTTCCTCCGAGTAAATTATCTTTATTTCATTTGACCAGAGGTTTTGATTCGCGAGCTAAGGAATGCAATCTGCTCTGAGACATTCACGGTGACGTAGCTCGTCCCATAATAACCAGATTTATATAATTGTATACTGTTGTCAGACTGCTTCCAGGTTCTCCTGCTTTTGAAGGGGTTATCGCGTTACGTGAATAAAAAGCTGGAAGCAGTGAGCTGTTTTTCCTCCAAGAAATACTTGGCAACTGGTGTGTGTGTCTCAGTGTGTGTGTTTCAGTGTGTGTGTGTGTCTCAGTGTCTCAGTGTGTGCGTGTGTGTGTGTGTCTGTGTGTGCATGTGTGTGTGTGTTTGTGTGTGTGTCTGCCTGTGTGTGCGTGTGTGTTTGTGCCTGTGTGTGTGCGTGTGTGTGGGCCTGTGTGTGTGTGTGGGCCTGTGTGTGCATGTGTGTGTGTTTGTGTGTGTCTCTGCACGCGTGTGTGTGTGTGTGGGCCTGTGTGTGTGTGTGGGCCTGTGTGTGCGTGTGTGTGTGTGTGTGTGTGTGTATCTCAGTGTGTGTCTGTGTCTCAGTGTGTGTGTGTGTGTCTCAGTGTGTGTGTGTGTGTCTCAGTGTGTGTGTGTGTGTCTCAGTGTGTGTGTCTCAGTGTGTGTGTGTGTGTGTCTCAGTGTGTGTGTGTGTGTCTCAGTATGTGTGTCTCAGTGTGTGTCTGTGTGTGTGTGTCTCAGTGTGTGTGTGTCTCAGTGTGTGTGTGTGTGTATCTCTGTGTGTGTATCTCAGTGTGTGTGTCTCAGTGTGTGTGTGTGTGTGTGTGTGTGTCTCTGTGTGTGTCTGTGTCTCAGTGTGTGTGTGTGTCTCAGTGTGTGTGTGTGTCTCAATGTGTGTGTCTCAGTGTGTGTGTTTCAGTGTATGTGTCTGTGTGCGCCCGTGTGTGTCTCAGTGTGTGTGTCTCAGTGTGTGTGTGTCTCAGTGTGTGTGTCTCAGTGTGTGTGTGTGTCTCAGTGTGTGTGTCTCAGTGTGTGTGTGTGTGTCTCAGTGTGTGTGTCTCAGTGTGTGTGTGTGTCTCAGTGTGTGTGTCTCAGTGTGTGTGTCTCAGTGTGTGTGTGTGTCACATCAAGGGAAATCAGCACTCTCAGTTAACACACACTGGAACCCAAACAATGAGAATAAAGAGCGTTAACGCACAAAGGAAGTGTCGGTCTGTTTTGTTGGAAAAGAGGGCACGTCCTTCTTAATTAGCCGCAGCTTTAGATAAACGCTGGAATCATCTTTGAGAATAATCCTGTGCACGTTTTCTGAAACTCAGTCGGCAGATTAGTGGAAACACAATGAAGGGATTTTCAAACTGCTCCAGAAATAACTCTCAGAAACGTTTGAGTGAGAAAGTTTCAAAGAGAGTTTATACATCGCTGGTTTCCAAATAGCACTTTTCTATCACTTAGTGAACAACCCTTCACTAAGTGACACATTTTAAGGATATTTCATATTGTATTCAACGCACATCAATCAACAGCAGAACTGATCATTTGTGCAATTAACCCCAATAGTGAAGGAAACTTGTGTAAAGTAGGGATAGTGGTGGTCTAATGGATAGTGAGGTGGGCTGAAGATCGGAAGGTTGTGAGTTCAAATCCCGCCAGGAACACCACCACTAGTGTGCCCTTGAGTAAGGCACTTAGCCCTTAGTTACTTCAGGGAGAATGTCCCTGTAATCGGTCATTGTAAGTCGCTTTGGATAAAAGCGTCAGCTAAATGAAATGTAAAGTAAAATGAGCGATTTAGGTGCATTTTAAATGTCCTGTGAATACTGCAGAAATAGTCTTTAACATTTCTGTCGCAGTTTCCTAAGATGTGGTTTTTTGCAGTATGTATCAGGGCTCGACATTATAAATGGCCCGCTGGCCCGGAAGCACTATTTAGGCACCCCGGGCCAGCATAACGTACTTTCCACTTGCCCGCTCGGGCCACTAAAAATATAGCTTTAAAGGATAAAAGTGGGGAAGACATGTGGAGATTATCCGGCTGAACAAACCGTGCATTTATCAAACAGGTGGAAAAGAGAGAGGGTTTTATTTCCTGACGCTGCGTGAGTTCCCTGACGCACCGGGGACACACCGGGGACACACCAGGGACACATTTATGTATAAAAGACATCAACAAGTGCATTTTGCATGATAGGTTCCCTTTAAAACAAAACCATAGTCACATTGTTACACTCGAGCTCTGCCTGAGCAAAGTGTGTGCTTGAAGTGCATTCATTGCTAAACGTTAGTGTTGTCTTACGTCGTAAAAAGCTGCCGTGCACTTGCTGGAAATGAGGATTGCCGCTGATAGCAAGCTAGCATCGGTATTGTTAGCGTTGGCAGATCTTCGCAGACTGCTGAACCAACACAATAGAAAATAATAATGGCTTAAATCAGAATGTATAGTGGTATTATATTAAATAGTAGGGCTGCTCGATTATTTGGGTCAATAATTGTAATTGCGATTATTAAATGTGATTATTCATTGACTTTGAAAACATCCATTTATTGGAGAAAACACATTTGAACAGTATGTTTTTAACAGTTGACTGAACTGTAAGTATAATTTAAAAATTATTCGATTACGTTGTTTTCGTAATCGTCGCAAGCCATAATCGTAATCGCGATTAAAATACGATTAATTGAGCAGCCCTATTACATAGTGAAGTCGTTTTAAGTCGACCCTGATGCGTAGCCATGCTAAACAAACACCGTATGGGAGAAAAGGTTCCTTCAAATGTTCAAACTCGCTGATTATCAAAATATAAGTGCTTATAGTTGAACTTATCAGACGCGTCCCAAGATAGCATTTTGCAATCCACATTTTAGCCGGCAACAAAAGCCTGCTCAAACGTAAACTTTTAATACCTTAATATTGACCCATTGCCTCACAGATTTATAATTGACTGGAGGGATTTGGAGAGCGTCTATTGATCTCAACGTATTTTGCAATAAAAGGGCTTTTTCACGTTATAAATCATGGTTAGCCGTTAGCTTGTAAATTCACTGCCTATAGTTTGTTGCCATCATTGAGCAACGTCTAACTCTGTAATCAACAACTTTCTTCTCTCCAGGTCACACCTCTAGTCTACCCCTGCTTTTAATCACAGCCCCATGACGCTGATTTGCACATAACGAGGTCTTTAACTTCAGAGACCGCGACGAGTACACAATGCTAAGAAGATGCTAAACGGTACGTGACTCATCCGATGCCAATACTGAGATGTGCTGCAATGCACCGGACCAACCGTCCAATCGATGCATTGATAACTCCCACAGCCTTTTATATTGAATTACTGCGGGATGAATCACGTATGGAGACCCCAGGGAGCAGGAAGCTAAATGATGTTAGGACGCTGAATTAACAAAAATAAAAATTCTGGGGACATCTCGGGTGGAAAAGTAGTTCCCAAACGCAATTAACTGGATTACTTTGAGACTCAGCCCAAAGCTACAATTTGAAACCCGGGAGCGGATAAGAAGGCATTTTCTATTTGTGTTTATATTCCCAAAGCACCGTGCATCTATAGAGCAGCGCTGAGGCTGTCAGCGGATGACTCGTTTTCCATTTTTATGGGTTTTTCAGAGTTTTAAACGATACTGTAGGAGAGCCTGAGACCAACTCCCAGAACATCCTGACAAACAAATACACGAATTATAGAAACACCAGAGACCCAGAAAAAGCAATTATGTGTTGTTTTTCTGCAGGTACTATTGATAAGAGTCATGTAGGAAATAACCTCCTGATAATGGCTTCTGGTCAATTATTCAGGGGCATGGAGACTGAAAATGTATGGGTACAGAGGTTCAAATATGTTAGGATCTATCAGGGAGGGAAGGTGTTACTAAAGGATTAGACTGGTTGCATCATGGGAAGAGTGGGATCCAGCTTTAGGAGATCCATAATACGGACTTTTTGAAACGTTTGACTCTTTTTTTAGTCTAAAGTTCGTCTATAATCAAAAAATCCAATCAAGACGTTAACAAATCCCCATGGAAGTGATTTTTGCTTAGGCTTTTCTCCCAGAGAGTTGGGAGGACTACAACTTGTAGATGTATCACTGCTAACTAGCTGGGTGTTAGCATGCCACTAGTAAAGCTATGGAAACACTGCTGAAGTTTAGGATGTTAGGAAAACCAAAGAACTGTCAAGAGAAAATCTCCTGCTTCACGTAGATCATTAAATCACTATTTGAGTCCTCCCCGTAAGTTATGTAAACTAAGAACACATCAGAAAAACGATATTTGGAGGCAAAACAGAAAGAAGACTCGGAAAATAGTTCGGTAAGTTCACCAGAATCTGCCGTCTTATCACACCTACTTTCAGTAAATATTCGGGGAGTTGTCGTTGTACTACTTCATCTCCATCTCTTTGGTATTTGCCAACAGGGATTTCATGGTGCATTCAGGTACACCTCAACAACTATGAGAAACTCAAGCTGTTGTTGAACCCTAGTGCCATCTAGCTCTTTTTCCTTGACTTTCCAATACAACTCTTTAAATGTGTTAAGAAACAATTTGACAATACGGCCTTCCTGTGGTACATCCCAAAATAAAACATGGTGGTAATATAACCCTTGATACCATGGAGCCAATCTAATAAGGAATATTTTTAAAATGTAAATTATTGGTGCTTTAGTGCATACAACCATTGGACTGCTGATCTCTACAAACAGTACATCACAATTTTGCTTTGGTCACAAAAACATTTCCCAAATAGCGATCATTAAATAATATATCTATCTATATTCTATCAATGGCGTACCCTGCAGTCCAGGAAAACAAGGAGATTGTTGATTTGGGGTGGTTTTAAAGCAGAAGTCTAGCTGAGGTTATCTATTCCTCCCTGTGGTTTTCTAACGGCCGGTTCACCCCCCATCGGCTACTCCAAAGGCAGACGTCTGTCCTTCCTTTGCTCAGTTTGTATCTGCCTTTCCCAGCCAGACACACTATCTCTGCATCACATATCTACTCTTTATCTACACTTTATCTACCTCCAAGCAATTACCTGTATGTGCCTTCCCCCAAACATCCAAACTGTCTATCTTCTTGCCATATAGTGCAGGAATAAGTCCTAAAACCCAGAAAGTTAGAAAGCGTTTACTTCCTGTTCCTTTGTCTGGAAGTCATTGTTTTTCTGAATGTGAAACTTGCTGAGTTGTTAGTCTGAAATAAGGTCTGTGGTTAACACAAGCTGAAGAGATGTTAACGTTTTATTCTATGACACAAAATATGTGAGTAAATACCAAACTGGTGGATTTAAAAACTGCCAACAAGTGTCTAAATGAGACGACTAAACGCCTTCACGCCCAACATTAGCCGCCTTTAGCTTAGCGGTGGTGACGAGAAGTCATGTGACCGTGCTGCAGTTCCTTTATAGCCCAACATTAGCCGCCTTTAGCTTAGCGGTGGTGACATGAAGTCATGTGACCGTGCTGTAGTTCCTTTATAGCCCAACATTAGCCTCCTTTAGCTTAGCGGTGGTGACGTGAAGTCATGTGACCGTGCTGTAGTTGCTTTATAGCCCAACATTAGCCTCCTTTAGCTTAGCGGTGGAGACGTGAAGTCATGTGACCGTGCTGCAGTTCCTTTATAGCCCAACATTAGCAGCCTTTAGCTTAGCGGTGGTGACATGAAGTCATGTGACCGTGCTGTAGTTCCTTTATAGCCCAACATTAGCCTCCTTTAGCTTAGCGGTGGTGACGTGAAGTCATGTGACCGTGCTGTAGTTCCTTTATAGCCCAACATTAGCCTCTTTTAGCTTAGCGGTGGTGACGTGAAGTCATGTGACCGTGCTGCAGTTCCTTTATAGCCCAACATTAGCCTCCTTTAGCTTAGCGGTGGAGACGTGAAGTTATGTGACCGTGCTGTAGTTCCTTTATAGTCTATCGTTAGCTTCTTACTTCATAAAGTGATGTTAATATGTGGAGATTATCGTGATGAACAAGCGTATAAGTATCATAAAAGGCTTATTTTCTGCTATGATCCAAAATCTTCATTCCATTGGCTTTTTGTGGAGGGATCCAGGGAGATGCTAACTCCAAAAATACATTACCCTGCAGCACTTTGTAGGGGACACGTTCACATCAGTCATTTCTCTTATTTTAATTCCTCCACATCTCCACAACCCCCCGGCGCTCTGTCATTTCCCTCTTCACTTTTAGTCTCTCTGATTGTCGTCCTGGGGTTATAATTACACCGTTTGTGCCGCCGTCACTTCATAATCATCTCGGCGAATTAATCATCCGTCCAAATTTGAGCGTCGGAATCAAAACCTGTCAGTCAAACTGTCCAACACGACTCCAAAGAGCTCCTGAGGTGAGGTGAGTTTCATCAAAACAATTATCTGCACCACTGAGGCATCATGTGGATCTTCAGGAGCTCCTCTAAATATGTTCGAAGTGACGGGTCTAGATCTTTGAGTTTCCTCCAATGAGAATTACAACAAGACATTTTCCCATCCCTCCTTCTTCTGTCTTCTATGTTCTTTTTAAATGTTCTGTATTTTTCTTATGCCGTCCTCTTTTCCTACTTCTTTGGTTTTCCATCTTTTTTTAGTTCTCTTTTCTCCTTACGTCCATCTTCTTCTTCTTCTTCCGAGTTTTCCTTCTTCCATCGTCTTTGTCTTATACCGTTTTTCATCTTCTTTCATCCTTCTTCATTTCCTTTCCACACTCGTCTTTTCTTATGAAGCTCAGCGTAAGTTCAACTAGAAAGACCGTCTTTACTCATTCATTTACTATTTTCACTTCGCTCTATTCCTACAAGCCTATCATAGCACTCCGCTAACCCTTTTAAATCTGCTCTCTCCTCTGTCCGCTGTCATTTCCGGTGACTCGACGTAACCCTACTCCCCCCCCTTTTCACCTCCTGTCCCTCTGAATCCAGGGTCAAGCTAAGCCCCTCCCCTTCAGACCGAACCCAACTATCCATTCACCACCACCAGGGTCAAGCTAAGCCCCTCCCCTTCAGACCGAACCCAACCATCCATACACCACCACCAGGGTCAAGCTAAGCCCCTCCCCTTCAGACCGAACCCAACCATCCATACACCACCACCAGGGTCAAGCTAAGCCCCTCCCCTTCAGACCGAACCCAACTATCCATTCACTACCACCAGTGTCAAGCTAAGCCCCTCCCCTTCAGACCGACCCCAACCATCCATTCACCACCACCAGGGTCAAGCTAAGCCCCTCCCCTTCAGACCGACCCCAACCATCCATTCACCACCACCAGGGTCAAGCTAAGCCCCTCCCCTTCAGACCGAACCCAACTATCCATTCACTACCACCAGTGTCAAGCTAAGCCCCTCCCCTTCAGACCGACCCCAACTATCCATTCACCACCACCAGGGTCAAGCTAAGCTACTCCCCTTCAGACCGAACCCAACTATCCATTCACCACCACCAGGGTCAAGCTAAGCCCCTCCCCTTCAGACCGACCCCAACCATCCATTCACCACCACCAGTGTCTAGACCCCGGGGGGGTTCATCGGATCGTTTCTCCCCTCCCGAATGATTCTCCTGCACAACGGGGTCTAATTGCAAAAATCACCATTACATTAATTTGTGTATTCCTGGCAATAAATATGTATTCTTACAAAAAACCGTCTCTCCTGATTGAACTTCTGTTACTTTAAAACTGCTTTTGGTCTTCTTCCGTCTCCTTCCGTCCTTGTCTTTTTCATCTTCTTCAATATTTCGTATTTTTCTGTCTTTTTCCGTTCTCGTCTTTTTCCCCTTTCTGTCTTCTTTAGTATTTCTTCACACATAGTTTAAAAAGTGATGCATCATGTGGATCTTCAGGATCCGTTAGAAGTGACAGAAGTGATCAGGAGGGTTTCAGCAGAGCCTCTGATAGGTCTAGATCTGTGAGTGTCCTCCAATGAGAATTTGAACAAGACATGTTTCCCATCCCCTCTTCCTCGGTCTTTTATTGTTCCGTTTTCTGTCTTTCATATTTTTCTGTAACCGTCCTCTTCAGTTAGTCCTCTTTTTCCTCTTCTTACTGTTTCCTTCTGCTTTTGTATCTTCTTTTTTCCACTTTTCCACTACTTTAGTATTCACTAGCGATGCTCCGATCGCTAATTTTGGGGGCGATTGCCGGAATCAGTATCAGCCAATACCGATCGAGTGGGCGGGGCCTACGGGGATCTTCCATTTAAAGTGATGTTTAATGCTCAATCATCTCTCTCTCTCTCTCTCTCTCTCTCTCAAATGTCTCTCAGAGGGGTGTGGGGAGGGGCTCCTTATTTTTCATCTGAAGTAACAGACAGAGAATCAGCACTTTGGAAACAGGGCTGAAACAGAGGGGATTATGGGTAATGCTGCAATGATCTGTTTGGTGTTTCAGCCAATCAGAGACAGGCTCTGCATATATCTGAGACCTGTGATAGATTGATGAAGAACAGTATATTCGGGGACCTTTAAGAATTTCCTCCACCAAAGTGAAATACTGTTGGCGAGGTGAAGTGAAGGATTGCTGCTTTTCTGAATAGCCGGCTGATTAAAAGTGTCGGATCGGAGGGCGACAGATGATGGACAATGGGTGAGATAAGGTGAGGCAGGAGGAGTGAGACGGGACAAGGTGAGCAGAGACAGAGTCGGGATATGATAAAGTAGAAATAACACTCAGCAAGACGAGATGTTGTACATATTGAACAGATTCACTAAAGCTGGGCTCAGGAGGTTGATACTGGTTGATACTGGTTGATACTGGTTGATACTGGTTGATACTGGTTGATACTGGTTGATACTGGTTGATACAGATGTTCCTGCAGATTATCTGGTAATGTGAGAGGTTTACAAATGGATTTACACTGACGGTTAACATGTCAACACCAGACATGCTGAATAAAGACTCATATGTTTGCATTTGTTTTGCTTGAAGCATTACTTCAGCTAGCTGTTGCACTTCTGTCTCCATTTCCTTTACATCTGTATCATCTACTCTATCCTTTGTTAGTATTTTACAACCATAAATGAAAACAGACAAACCATGAGAAACCTTGTCTCCTTGGGTCTCTTTGGACATGCTATGATACATCCAACAAAACGTCTTTTTTAAACATGAAGAGAGTTACAGTCGTCTTTGACATCACGTCAGGCGGGATAATAATATATATCCTCTACATGGGAAGGTCAGCAGTATATCCTTTCCCCAAATTATGAGGTACTTAAAGGTCCCATGCTGTTCCGGTTCTCACCCCTTGTGTGTTATGAAGGTTGTTCTGCATGTAAACGGTCTGCAGAGTCTCAAACCCTCAAAGTGCACCCTGTAGCGAGTAAACCTCTAACACAGAGAAGACCTGTCTGTGCTGCCCCAGAACGCCTCGTTGGACATTTCTCTTTCTTCATTGTTTGCTTCCTGGGTTCTGTGACGTGTGAACACCCAGATCAACAACAAATGACCGGATTGGCCCAAATGGACCAATCCGCGGAGCACCTCCCACACCAGGACCCCTTGGCTAACTAACAGGGAGTCCCATTGACTTGTATAGAGCTCCCTGGTTGGTAATAGACGAGTTCTGATGGTGGAGAAATGCTCTCTTCAGATTCTCACAGCGTTAGAAACCTTTTCTTTCTCAATATCAAGCCACACTTATTGTTTTTGGCTGTGAATGTGTGTGTGCTCAGGATGAGTTTAGTTTGTTCTCGCTGTATCGCCGACCCGGAAACCTGTCCGCTCCTCGCAGCAACGAGCCTCGCAACATCCCGACCAATCAGAGCTGGGCTCACAGGGAGGGAACAAGCCGTGTAGGACAGAGAGTGAATACACAGACTTTACAGAGATGCTGTGAGAAACCAATGTGAGTTTGGAACATTGAACAATGTGAATCTATTCTAGTCGACCTCAACAATGGAGATATGATCAGTAGAAACGGCCATGACACGGGACCTTTAAGAAAAATTAAGTTACACTCATGTTAAAGTGTCTGAAACAAGCATTTAGGTCTATTTTCTTGGTTAGGGTCGAGTCGCTATGAACTGCCAACAAAGCAACATATTTGTGGTGAAAACAACCAAAAATGGAAACTAGCTAATGCATCCACTATTTACAAATTAGGATTTTGAAAGAGCGTAAACTGCAACAGCATAGTCGTTGTACTATATGAATAAAACTGACGGATATTATGTTTTTTTATGTCCTACGAGGAGAATCCTGCATTCTCCCAAATATCTCCAAATTGCATGGAAGTCTATGAAAACATATCCTTACTTCTCACGTGATTTATTACCTTAGTAAACATTTTGCTGCTGATGTTATGGTCTCAATCGCTAGGTTTGATTCCTCTTTGATACAGCATGATGTTCCTTTAGTAAATTATGATCACATTTAGAGTCAAATACAAGATAAAGGAGGGTCCTTCTGGCTCTAAGATGGCGAAAAATACCAAACTCAAGGACTCGAAACACAAATAGACTACATCTTTTACACAGTATTTGTTGTTTTAGCTATTTTACCAGAAAAAGTAGTTTGCCTCCAACTTCTGTCTACTCCCCGCCTTGTTGAATTTGGCATCTCAAGATAGATGTGCAGACAGCAAAGCCCCTTCAGACACATTTATAATCTACAGTAGATAAATAACGTTGACTTGAAACACACAAAACTGTTGGCCCTCGTTTCAATTCCTCTCAACTTCCGCCACAAGATTCCTTTCATGACCTTTCAATGTTGATCAGGAACATTGTTAAGGTGATAGATTAAGCGCTGGAGGGAAGTGAAGGGAGAAAGTGTACAAAGAAGGAGAAATCAGTCAAAACAGACGAGCGAAGAGGCGGAAAATAGATCCGAATCTCCTGCCAAGTCCAATCGTACCCCAGGGAACATCAGTCCTTGTAAAGGTTATTTGGCCATGTGGGATTTGCAAAGAAAATATCCATTAACTTAACTATATTTTCTTTCTATTCTATACATACACACTCCGCTGTATTTCCTTTGAGATCACGATGCGTTTAAGTCAAACCCCACAGGTACTAAATGCCGGATCAAGCCTAATCTTTTTCTTACACACAGTAAAACCTCTGGATTACTGAAGCAGCAATTATAACTCTAAGTATAATAAAACCCCTTATCTCTCTGACTTAACCTACCAAGTGTGGGTTCAGAGGATTACCAGACAAAGCCAGGGTGTTACTACTGATTACTAGCGACTGGATTTACTATTTTTAACGGTTACCTGCTCGTGGCTCCACGGTCCGGTTGCCATTAGGATCCATGAAGATGAATCTTCCTCCGGAGAAGTCAGAGCCGTAGTCGGACAGATAGAGGAGTGAGGTGTAGTCGAAGGAGCCGTACGTCACCTGGCAGACAGAGAGAGGAAGACATTACTCTCGCATGCTGAAGTTAAACAGGTTGCTGCACCCGTTAGAATGGTTTATGTGTTTTGTTATTTGATCACTAGATGGCGTAATGGGGCAACAGCATATAACTGGTTGTCAGGGAATAACTCTGTATACATGTTGACCTTTCGCCCTCTGACGCAGATGCTCCACCTCGAGCAGCCGCTATCCCCCTGAAGGAGGGGCTGCCCTAGCAAGTTGTTACCAGTTTGTGACCGGGCAGCTCTCGGTCAGAGATAGTTGTTGCTGTGGGACACCTGGAGCACTTCCTCCTCGGGGCGCAGAGGACCCCGAGACATAAGAGACAACATGTGATTCAGTGTCCCCAGCTGTTCAGTCTCTCTATGGAAGAATGTTGATTATTACACTCTGAACTAAAACCTGGAGCTACAGGAGGGGTTTCAGAACTGATTGTGGCATCTCTACTGTGTGGTCAAACCGTGGCCCGTGACCTGTCTCGTGAATTCTCCGGCCGAAGCTCCAAATGAACCGTCAGTGTTTGCCATCAGAGCTCCAGCTCTCCTCGTGTCTCTCTGAGTCCTGACTCCATCAAAGCTCCAGCTCTCCTCGTGTCTCTCTGAGTCCTGACTCCATCAAAGCTCCAGCTCTCCTCGTGTCTCTGAGTCCTGACTCCATCAAAGCTCCAGCTCTCCTCGTGTCTCTCTGAGTCCTGACTCCATCAAAGCTCCAGCTCTCCTCGTGTCTCTGAGTCCTGACTCCATCAGAGCTCCAGCTCTCCTCGTGTC
This sequence comes from Harpagifer antarcticus, assembly GCA_902827135.1. Taxonomy (NCBI): domain Eukaryota; kingdom Metazoa; phylum Chordata; class Actinopteri; order Perciformes; family Harpagiferidae; genus Harpagifer; species Harpagifer antarcticus. The sequence goes on from CADEHL010001289.1 coordinate 159,230, forward strand.
GCTGAGTCCTGACTCCATCAGAGCTCCAGCTCTCCTCGTGTCTCTCTGAGTCCTGACTCCATCAGAGCTCCAGCTCTCCTCGTGTCTCTCTGAGTCCTGACTCCATCAGAGCTCCAGCTCTCCTCGTCTCTCTGAGTCCTGACTCCATCAGAGCTCCAGCTCTCCTCGTGTCTCTCTGAGTCCTGACTCCATCAGAGCTCCAGCTCTCCTCGTGTCTCTGAGTCCTGACTCCATCAGAGCTCCAGCTCTCCTCGTGTCTCTGAGTCCTGACTCCAATTGCTTCAGAAGTTTCCCCCACACGGGTCTCCACTCTCCTGGCACAGGTGTGTGGTGCGATGGGTTAGTGCGTTGGTGTTCGGATCAGGGGGTCACAGGTTCAAACCCCACTGCAGGCAGCATGTCGTTGTGTCCCTGAGACACTTCACCCCAAAGTGCTCCTGTGGGGATTGCCCAGTGCTGAGTATGTGAGTCGCTTCGGATAAAAGTGCCTAACATGTGACATGTAATGTAATATTTCTACTATTTCAATCACATTAACTGCTATATTTTACTATATATATTTGTGATGTTATTATAGTTTCTTCAAATAGTTTTCTATCCGTGTTTAAAATGTTTGTTTTATTTGTATGTATGCACCGCGAGATCATCGTCATAAATTACATTTAAAGAAGCCCAATAGTGGTTTCTGGAGTGGTTGCTCTCCTGTAGTGTTCTATAGGTTTTAGTGCATGTAAACGGTCTGCAAAGGCTAAAATCCCTGTGTTCCCTGCAGAGTTTCTTTGCCCCACAAGATTTTGGTCAATTTAGTCAAGCCAAAACATCTCCCAATGTCTTCCTCAGAATCTCCTTGTAATGTTTGTCTCCTCTTCTAAAACAAATTGAGTTTTTGTAAAGTTGTTGGTATATTCACAGTTAGTGGCGTCTTGTCTTAGTCGTGGAAAAAAGGTTGTTTGTTAGGTCGCATTCACACCTGCCTTGTATAGTCCGGTCGAAGCGAACCCAGGTGCGTTTAGCCGCTTGGTGCGGTTCGTTTGGGTCGGTGTGAACGCAGTCCGAGACCTCTGAAGTGAACTAAACGACCGGACTCTGATCCGCTAGGTGGTCTCGGAGCGCTTGCTAGTGAACTCTGGAGCGGTTCATCGCTGGTGTGAACGCAGTCCGCACCAAAACACAGGAAGCTAGTATTTACGAGTCACAAGAACGCGGGTGTCTTCAAAATCGTCAGCGAACGAGTGAAGCAGAATGAAGAGTTGAACAGTGTCGTGTAAAGTAAAAACTCTCCGTCAGCTACATAAAAGTCAGAGCCACTATGAAAGAGAACAAAACTCCCCCGTCATGGAAAGAGGCTATCATTACTACAATTCCCAAGGAAGGCAAGGATAAAGAATTATGTAGTAGCTTTAGACCAATATCCATACTTAATGTAGACTACAAAATGTATACGTCCATCATTTCGAAAAGATTTGAGACATTCATGCCCGACATTATAGATGAGGACCAGACTGGTTTTATTAGAGGGAGACAGACACAAGATAATATAAGGAAAACCATTCATATAGTGGAGGAGGCCCAAAGGAGGGGAGACAGTGCAATTTTAGTGAGTATAGATGCAGAAAAAGCTTTTGATAGTGTGAACTGGGTCTATTTGTATAATGTCTTAGAAAAGTTTGGATTTAATGAAAAGTCAATCAAATGTATAAAATCATTGTATCATGAACCAACAGCTAGAGTGAAAGTGAACGGTAGTCTGACGGATCGGATTAAATTAGAGAGGTCGACAAGACAGGGCTGCTGTCTCTCCCCAACACTTTTTGATATCTTCATCGAACCATTGGCCCAAGCAATTAGACAGAACCAGAATATAAAGGGGGTTGAGGCAGGAGGTTTAGAACACAAATTGGGACTATTTGCGGACGACTTGATAGCATATATGGGGCAACCAGACGTGGGCTTCCCGATACTGATGGATTTACTGGAGGAATATGGACAATACTCGGGGTACAAACTAAACGTGACAAAGACACAGATTTTAGCACTAAACTACACACCAACACCAGAGATCAAAGACAAATACAGAATTAGATGGGACATGGATACAATTACATATTTAGGGGTTAACATCACAAAAGGATTAGACAAATTATACAATGCAAATTATACGCAGATCAATCAGAATATCAAGAGGGATTTATGTAGGTGGACAATACAGACCTTAGACCTTAGTTCAAGGATTGAAATAGTTAAAATGAATATACTGCCTAGGCTACTGTACCTTTACCAATCACTACCTATATCTATTCCACAAAGTCAATTTATGGAATGGAATGGGATAAATGGATTTCAAGGTTTATTTGGGGGGGGGAAAGGCCCAGGATTAGGCTTGCAACACTGCAGCTACCCAAAGGGAGAGGAGGATTGGCAGTGCCGAGTTTCCAGGATTATTATTATGCAGCACAAATCAGAACAGTGGCATGCTGGTGTAATATGGAATACGTAGCTAAATGGAAGGACATCGAAACAAATGGGGAAAACAACCAGATTCAAAAACTACTCGGGGATAAAGAATTATTCAGGACACAGGAAAACGTATTAGACCCAATCACAAAATTCACTTTAAACATTTGGAACACGGTAATAAAGAGATACAAAATAGGAAAACAGACAAAGATTTTGAGATGGATAACAAATGATAATAAATTCCAGCCGGGAAAAGAAGATGCAGGTTTTAAGCGATGGGCCCGAGGGGGCATCACAGCAATATGTAGGATGGTGGAAAAAGGGGAAATGCAGAGTTTTCAATATCTAAGAGATAAGTTCGATCTGGAAAGGGGTGACCATTTTAGATACTTACAGGTGAGAGACTATTATATAAAGGAAATAAAAATGGATAAAAACACTAAACAAAATGGGGTAATTAAGGTCATGATTGAAGCATATGAAGGGAAGAAAGGCAGGGTGATTTCAGCTCTATATCAAGCTCTGTTGGAGAGTAGGGGGAATTCAACTCTATATATAAAAGAAAAGTGGGAGAAAGAACTCGGGATTGATATGACAGAGGAAGAATGGTATAATGTATGTAGAGTGCAGCATTCAACTACTGGGTCAAGTGTATGGAGGGAATTTGGGTGGAAGAACATAATCAGATACTTCATAACCCCAAAGATAAAAGGCAGGTATGCCCCGGAACAGAACGCATGTTGGAGGCAATGCGGCGAGGTGGGGGCAGACCACACACACATTTTTTTTAAATGCCAAAAGATGAAGGGATACTGGGAGGAAGTGTGGGGAGTGTTGAAGGGGATATTAGGTTATGAGGTTCCTAAGACCGGCCTGATGTTATACTTGGGGAATCTGGTGCAGGAAAACACACAGGGTGGGGACAGATACCTGATTAAGGTGCTGCTGGCTGCCAGCAAGAAAACAATTACCAGAGCATGGTACAAAGCAGATCCACCTACGAAGGAGCAATGGCTGGGAGTAATACAGGAAATATTTGATATGGAGAGATTCACACACATATTGAAGATCCAGGAAGGGAAATTTGAGTCCAAATGGGAAAAATGGGTTGAATATAAAAGAAAAATGAACGACACCACAAATTGAGAGTTGGAACCAGACCATGATGTTGCATTAAAATAGGATAGAAAGCTTCCATGTCACTGTTTGCTTGTTTTTATTATTATTTGTATTTTCTTTTTTCTTCTTCAATGAGTCTAATTCAAGTGTATACTGAACTGTATGTGGTTTTGTATGTTTATAAAAATGTCAATAAAAATTTAAGTGAAAAAAAAAAAAAAAAAAAAAAAAAAAAAAAAAGTCAGAGCCACCTGTCGTCGCTGAAACGCCCTCCTGACTGCAGAACGTGTGTTATAATGTTTTTTAACACACGTTGTCTGATTCTATAATCATATGCGCGGGCCGCTAGTGTCTGTTGATCTCCAGATTGACAGCAGCTTGAGAATAACCTGCCGAAAGTGCCGATGCTCCATGGCGGAGGCTCCGGTACAAATTGCCGGGATTCGCGTTTTTACCCCCTTAATGTCTGACCAATGGGTGAACAGCATTTCCGAGCACATGACTTGTGTTTAAAGTTTATAGTCCGTTTGAGTTTTGCCGTGTGAACGCAAACCGAACCTTCTGGAAAATGAAACAATGCAACAAACTGTGGTCTGGTGCGCAGCAGAGAAGCGACTAATAGGTTTGAATGCGACCTTAGTCATAATTTCCGTTGACAATTAACACTGTTGTGCTCAGCGACAATCTGTTTCCCTAAATATATTCAGTGAGAAGAAACCCAGCACCTGAAAGCTCGAGCAGAGCTGCATGGGGATCCCTGGAGGTGTTGCTATTATACAGTATGCGTCTCAGACTCGTTTACAGTCAGGGTTTCTTGTTGGAAAGAGAATTGTTAACAGGCTCTGCTGACTCATCACCTGAAACGCTCCCTCACAACACCCGAGGGACGGATTAAATATAGCTTCTGCACTAACGAGACGCTCACAACATCCAGAGGTGATATACGGACCTGTGAACTCTGCTGTGGTGACGAGATATGAAACCTAAATCATGTTGGGGTTCCCTGGAGGACGGTTTTAGTGCTTATTTATACAGAAATGTGTGTTTTGAGACTGATTAATACACAGATATGTTGCCATGCATAATAATATACAGTATATAAGACATACAAACGTGGATTTTGCACAATAGGTGACCTTTAAAAGGCTGTTTTCCACCTTAAAGGTCACCTATCATGCTATCTGTAGGCAATAGCATAGGGCTCAGATATATACAATAATGAAGTGTTTTGCTCCAAACACCAAACAGATCATTCTAGCCATGCCTCATATCCCTCTGTTTCACTTCCTGCTTCAAAAGTGCTGATTCTGGAGGGGGCTCATGCGGGACCCGGCAGCTACCGTCTAAAGCAGGGGTGCCCAAACTTTTTTGAACCGAGAGCTACTTTTAAAGTTGCCAGTCTGCCGAGATCTACCAGTCCAAATAGAGAGGCGTAGCTATTACCGACAGCCTACCAGGTAAATACACACTTCTACTTGAATAAAACTGACCTTTGTACGATTAATACTCCATAAAATACTGCAGATCCTGTATCTTACCTCTTTCTAATCTACACACACACAAGTATTCAACTGAAGTTACACAGCAGTGTTGTTGATACAGAGTTGGAGTTTATTCACACGTCACTACAGTGGGTCATGTCTTCAAGAAGCATTGAACAGTGCTGCCCATGACACAGGGAAAAAGAGAAGACTCTGAACCCGTTCTTTGCCATTAAAATGAGGCTCACTAATAAGACGACTCAGATCTGAAGCTGCTCAGGAATCTGCGTATAAAAAGAAATGCCTTTGAAAAATAGGATGCTAGCAACACTAGCTTCTTAACCTGAACTGATAATAGACTATAATCAATTTCAGTTTGCATTCTTAGACCATTTTGTACAATAATTATAATGAATAAGTTCAAACTCAAACTTACAGCTGATTAATAACGGGATCTAACTTGAGTTTTTATTATATCAGAAACCTGTTGAAATGCTTCTGTTATTTTTACTGTCCCCAAAAAGCACGTCGCAGCCTCCAAGAATGCTTCTTTCACAACTTCGCCGTCTTTGAAAGACTTCATGTGTTTCTCTGGAACGTGACGGACCCGTTAAGATGCTCTGGAGCAGCCTTGCTCTGACCCGATGAGATGCTCTGGAGCAGCCTTGCTCTGACCCGATGAGATGCTCTGGTAGCAGCCTTGCTCTGACCCGATGAGATGCTCTGCAGCAGCCTTGCTCTGACCCGATGAGATGCTCTGGAGCAGCCTTGCTCTGACCCGATGAGATGCTCTGGAGCAGCCTTGCTCTGACCCGATGAGATGCTCAGGTAGCAGCCTTGCTCTGACCCGATGAGATGCTATGGTAGCAGCCTTGCTCTGACCCGATGAGATGCTCTGCAGCAGCCTTGCTCTGACCCGATGAGATGCTCTGGAGCAGCCTTGCTCTGACCCGATGAGATGCTCTGGTAGCAGCCTTGCTCTGACCCGATGAGATGCTCTGGAGCAGCCTTGCTCTGACCCGATGAGATGCTCTGGCAGCAGCCTTGCTCTGACCCGATAAGATGCTCTGGAGCAGCCTTGCTCTGACCCGATGAGATGCTCAGGTAGCAGCCTTGCTCTGACCCGATAAGATGCTCTGGAGCAGCCTTGCTCTGACCCGATGAGATGCTCTGGCAGCAGCCTTGCTCTGACCCGATGAGATGCTCTGGAGCAGCCTTGCTCTGACCCGATAAGATGCTCTGGAGCAGCCTTGCTCTGACCCGATGAGATGCTCTGGCAGCAGCCTTGCTCTGACCCGATGAGATGCTCTGGAGCAGCCTTGCTCTGACCCGATGAGATGCTCTGGTAGCAGCCTTGCTCTGACCCGATGAGATGCTCTGGAGCAGCCTTGCTCTGACCCGATGAGATGCTCTGGAGCAGCCTTGCTCTGACCCGATGAGATGCTCTGGAGCAGCCTTGCTCTGACCCGATGAGATGCTCTGGTAGCAGCCTTGCTCTGACCCGATGAGATGCTCTGGAGCAGCCTTGCTCTGACCCGATGAGATGCTCTGGAGCAGCCTTGCTCTGACCCGATGAGATGCTCAGGTAGCAGCCTTGCTCTGACCCGATGAGATGCTCTGGTAGCAGCCTTGCTCTGACCCGATGAGATGCTCTGGAGCAGCCTTGCTCTGACCCGATGAGATGCTCTGGAGCAGCCTTGCTCTGACCCGATGAGATGCTCTGGTAGCAGCCTTGCTCTGACCCGATGAGATGCTCTGGTAGCAGCCTTGCTCTGACCCGATGAGATGCTCTGGTAGCAGCCTTGCTCTGACCCGATGAGATGCTCTGGTAGCAGCCTTACTCTGACCCGATGAGATGCTCTGGTAGCAGCCTTGCTCTGACCCGATGAGATGCTCTGGAGCAGCCTTGCTCTGACCCGATGAGATGCTCTGGAGCAGCCTTGCTCTGACCCGATGAGATGCTCTGCAGCAGCCTTGCTCTGACCCGATGAGATGCTCTGCAGCAGCCTTGCTCTGACCCGATGAGATGCTCAGGTAGCAGCCTTGCTCTGACCCGATGAGATGCTCTGCAGCAGCCTTGCTCTTGTTGTTGGGCCTGGTGAAAATGGACTGCTGTGCATTTAGTTGTCCTTTCAGGCCCCTCCCCTTTTGGAGCATAGGGCAGAACTTCCTGCTTCTTCACACACATGCTCTCCAGTACAGGTTAGCTCTGAGTGTTAGCGATGCTAATGTAAACACCGACCATATTACGTCCAAAACAGTCGGGCATTGTTTCTGATAGCAACTTTCTGATTGGGCCGTGGGTCCACATTTCAGATATTACGTCATATCGGACGCAGATCTGGATCAGCTCCGTTGTTCCCCGTTTTTAGAGATTTGGGTACGGAGGAAAAGAGAGAGGGTTTATTTCCTGACGCTGCGTGAGTTCCCCGACACACCGGGGACACATACTTATCGAGACATCAACAAGTGCATTACGCATGATAGGTCCCCTTTAAGTTCTCGATCTTAGTTTAGCACGTTAGCATGAGTGTATATTTTTTTGGCCAAACCAGATCTTGTGTTGACGAAGATTCAGCCCGATAATCTTCACAAGTGAACTTCAATAGACAGACGTAACTACGTTTTGGGAGTTTTCCCTTTCCTTTAGTGTGTGATATCGGTTTTAGTGCATGTCAATGGTCTGCAAAGTCTAAAAAGAGGTTCCCTCAAGACTTTCTTTCCCCGAAAAGATTTTAGTCGAGCGAAAAAAATCCCCCAATGTCTTTCTCCCGATCTCCTTATAATGTGTTGTTTCTACGTTTAAACTTCCTTGTATGCGTGTGTTGAACTCCAGATGGACGTTATTTATTAGCACCATTCATAAAACAGCTTCTGTTGACTCGGCTTCCCGTGGAGTATTCCTCTCCTCACCTCATCCCCTCGACAGCTGGGACACTCTGGAAGGACCCTCCCCTCTTCCTCCATCTGTCTGTAACGCCAGCTTTGGAACTAATTGGCGAACCCAACCCTCATTTAAATGTAAATGTCCTCTGACGTCTCTCCTCATCGATCATATTCCTGATGCCATGTCACCGTGTTGTCATCTCATTAACGGCAGGGAAATAAATGCAGCGTTTAGAGAACATTCAGCAACTTGAGGAGACATGGCAGCGTTTACTAAAAGCTGCAGAAACCAAACGCTGAAGAAGCTCAAAACACAACGGAGACCAGGGGACACTAAAGAGTGATGCACAGAGCTGGGAGACCAGGGGACACTAAAGAGTGACGCACACAGCTGGGAGACCAGGGGACACTAAAGAGTGATGCACAGAGCTGGGAGACCAGGGGACACTAAAGTGTGATGCACAGAGCTGGGAGACCAGGGGACACTAAAGAGTGACGCACACAGCTGGGAGACCAGGGGACACTAAAGAGTGATGCACAGAGCTGGGAGACCAGGGGACACTAAAGAGTGACGCACACAGCTGGAGACCAGGGGACACTAAAGAGCGACGCACACAGCTGGGAGACCAGGGGACACTGAAGAGCGACGCACACAGCTGGGAGACCAGGGGACACTGAAGAGCGACGCACACAGCTGGGAGACCAGGGGACACTGAAGAGCGACGCACACAGCTGGGAGACCAGGGGACACTGAAGAGCGACGCACACAGCTGGGAGACCAGGGGACACTAAAGAGTGACGCACACAGCTGGGAGACCAGGGGACACTGAAGAGCGACGCACACAGCTGGGAGACCAGGGGACACTAAAAAGTGACGCACACAGCTGGAGACCAGGGGACACTAAAGAGTGACGCAAACAGCTGGGAGACCAGGGGACACTGAAGAGTGACGCACACAGCTGGGAGACCAGGGGACACTGAAGAGTGATGCACACAGCTGGGAGACCAGGGGACACTAAAGAGTGAGGCACACAGCTGGGAGACCAGGGGACACTAAGAGTGATGCACACAGCTGGGAGACCAGGGGACACTGAAGAGTGACGCACACAGCTGGAGACCAGGGGACACTAAAGAATGACGCACACAGCTGGGAGACCAGGGGACACTAAAGAGTGACGCACACAGCTGGGAGACCAGGGGACACTAAAAAGTGAAGCGGAGACCAGGGGACACTAAAGAGCGACGCACACAGCTGGGAGACCAGGGGACACTAAAGAGTGAGGCACACAGCTGGGAGACCAGGGGACACTAAAGAGTAACGCACACAGCTGGGAGACCAGGGGACACTAAAAAGTGAAGCGGAGACCAGGGGACACTAAAGAGCGACGCACACAGCTGGGAGACCAGGGGATACTAAAGAGTGACGCACACAGCGGGGAGAACAGGGGACACTAAAGAGTGACGCACACAGCTGGGAGACCAGGGGACACTGAAGAGTGACGCACACAGCTGGGAGAACAGGGGACACTAAAGAGTGATGCACACAGCTGGGAGACCAGAGGACACTAAAGAGTGACACACACAGCTGGAAGACCAGGGGACACTAAATAGTGACGCACACAGCTCGGAGACCAGGAGACACTAAAGCGTGACGCACACAGCTGGGAGACCAGGGGACACTAAAGAGTGACGCACACAGCTGGGAGACCAGGGGACACTAAAGAGTGACGCACACAGCTGGGAGACCAGGGGACACTAAAGAGTGACGCACACAGCTGGGAGACCAGGGGACACTAAAGAGTGACGCACACAGCTGGGAGACCAGGGGACACTAAAGAGTGATGCACACAGCTGGGAGACCAGGGGACACTAAAGAGTAACGCACACAGCTGGGAGACCAGGGGACACTAAAAAGTGAAGCGGAGACCAGGGGACACTAAAGAGCGACGCACACAGCTGGGAGACCAGGGGACACTAAAGAGTAACGCACACAGCTGGGAGACCAGGGGACACTAAAAAGTGAAGCGGAGACCAGGGGACACTAAAGAGCGACGCACACAGCTGGGAGACCAGGGGACACTAAAGAGTGACGCACACAGCTGGGAGACCAGGGGACACTAAAGAGCGACGCACACAGCTGGGAGACCAGGGGACACTGAAGAGCGACGCACACAGCTGGGAGACCAGGGGACACTGAAGAGCGACGCACACAGCTGGGAGACCAGGGGACACTAAATAGCGACGCACACAGCTGGGAGACCAGGGGACACTGAAGAGCGACGCACACAGCTGGGAGACCAGGGGACTTCCTGCTGCAGTAGGTTTCTCCAGCTTCTCGTAATGAAGTTAAATACATTCCCAGTATCCCACTAACCCCAGTCTCTACCAGTGGAGGATGTATATTTCTCCACTTTTAACTAAACAAGCCTTAAAAACGTTCTCACTGAAATCCCATGTGTTTAAAACTCGCCTCGGGGTCTTCTCTCGATGCCAGAGCAACTCCAACGTCCCGACGACGAACAAGGAGCAAAGCATGGAGCGGCATGAACATGTATAACCTTCATATATATTCACTGTGTGTGCATGAACACAACAGAGGGGCTGCAGGAAACTAAGGGTCTGCCTTAAAGGGGAATACAACTCAAAGAGAAGCTGTTTCTAAAACTTTCTAAACTTCTGCAGTGCCATGTTATTCAGCGGAAACAAGTTTCAAAGTTGCTCGCCGTGCAATTAGCGGCTAATTAGAGGAATTTACATCATCACGCATAAACTCAACCGGCTCATTGGATCCACTGGAGCTTTCAATTAGAGCCAAATTATGCAAATCCAACACTGTTTAGGGATTCAGAGGAAACGTACGATTACACCAATAATTGGAAATACAGAAATCTGCATTTTAAAGAGGACATATCAGTATGAAGTGTCTCTACTTTAAAGAGTCCTCACCTGCTGATGTCCAGGTGTATATCAGTATGTAGTGTCTCTACTTTAAAGAGTCCTCTCCTGCTGATGTTCAGGTGTATATCAGTATGAAGTGTCTCTACTTTAAAGAGTCCTCTCCTGCTGATGTTCAGGTGTATATCAGTATGTAGTGTCTCTACTTTAAAGAGTCCTCTCCTGCTGATGTTCAGGTGTATATCAGTGTGTAGTGTCTCTACTTTAAAGAGTCCTCTCCTGCTGATGTTCAGGTGTATATCAGTATGTAGTGTCTCTACTTTAAAGAGTCCTCTCCTGCTGATGTTCAGGTGTATATCAGTATGTAGTGTCTCTACTTTAAAGAGTCCTCTCCTGCTGATGTTCAGGTGTATATCAGTGTGTAGTGTCTCTACTTTAAAGAGTCCTCTCCGGCTGATGTCCAGGTGTATATCAGTGTGTAGTGTCTCTACTTTAAAGAGTCCTCTCCTGCTGATGTTCAGGTGTATATCAGTGTGTAGTGTCTCTACTTTAAAGAGTCCTCTCCTGCTGATGTTCAGGTGTATATCAGTGTGTAGTGTCTCTACTTTAAAGAGTCCTCTCCTGCTGATGTTCAGGTGTATATCAGTATGTAGTGGCTCTACTTTAAAGAGTCCTCTCCTGCTGATGTTCAGGTGTATATCAGTATGAAGTGTCTCTACTTTAAAGAGTCCTCTCCTGCTGATGTTCAGGTGTATATCAGTATGTAGTGTCTCTACTTTAAAGAGTCTTCTCCTGCTGAAGTTCAGGTGTATATCAGTGTGTAGTGTCTCTACTTTAAAGAGTCCTCTCCTGCTGATGTTCAGGTGTATATCAGTATGTAGTGTCTCTACTTTAAAGAGTCCTCTCCGGCTGATGTCCAGGTGTATATCAGTGTGTAGTGTCTCTACTTTAAAGAGTCCTCTCCTGCTGATGTTCAGGTGTATATCAGTGTGTAGTGTCTCTACTTTAAAGAGTCCTCTCCTGCTGATGTTCAGGTGTATATCAGTATGTAGTGTCTCTACTTTAAAGAGTCCTCTCCTGCTGATGTTCAGGTGTATATCAGTATGTAGTGTCTCTACTTTAAAGAGTCCTCTCCTGCTGATGTTCAGGTGTATATCAGTGTGTAGTGTAGAAGTGTGTTTGTATTTCTCGTCACCTTGTCGATGTGCGGGTGCCAGTACTCGTCGTGTTGGGTCTGGGCGATGGTACTGTTGATTCTGGAGAAGAAAGTCGGCTTAGTGAGGAACATCAGAGCCGGGTCCAAACCAAACGTCTCCGCAATCACCGCCTGGATCCGCCCACGCACGTCTCTGGAAAAACAATGTCAAAAAAAGTTTAATAAAAGTTTGATTTCAACTTTAATAGTTTGGGATTTATACGATACCGCAATAAACCGTATTTAATTTACATTATTTAATTTCATGTTCTATTGACATGTATATAGACTTTTTGCACTACTTTTTATTTTGGGGACACACAGCTGGGAGACCAGGGGACAATAAAGAGAGACGCACACAGCTGGGGGACCAGGGGACACTAAAGAGTGACGCACACAGCTGGGAGACCAGGGGACACTAAAGAGTGACGCTGGAGGACCAGGGGACAATAAAGAGTGACGCACACAGCTGGGGGACAATAAAGAGTGACGCACACAGCTGGAGACCAGGGGACACTAAAGAGTGACGCACACAGCTGGGAGACCAAGGGACACTAAAGAGTGACGCACACAGCTGGGAGACCAGGGGACACTAAAGAGTGAGGCACACAGCTGGGAGACCAGGGGACACTAAAGAGTGACGCACACAGCTGGGGGACCAGGGGACACTAAAGAGTGACGCACACAGCTGGGAGACCAGGGGACACTAAAGAGTGACGCACACAGCTGGGGACACTAAAGAGTGCCGCACACAGCTGGAGACCAGGGGACACTAAAGAGTGACGCACACAGCTGGAGACCAGGGGACACTAAAGAGTGACGCACACAGCTGGGAGACCAGGGGACACTAAAGAGTGACGCACACAGCTGGGGACCAGGGGACACAGGGATTTGAGCCTTTGCAGACCGTTTACATGCACTAAAAACCCCTTCTTTGAGATTCTGTACTCACTTGTACAGCTGGAAATCCTCCTCTGTGAACACCTCCCCGATCTGTTCCCCAAAGTACCTGCAGCGGTGAGACATGAGAATGAGCTCCAGCGTGATCACCTGAGACACATCGATGCATCGATAACCAAACGCCATATGAACACGAGTACCAGCTGCTGTCTGTTTGCTGTCACACTAAGTATCTGGGACACGTCCTCAGGTGAAATGGCTGATGATAGACAGCGGCGTGTCTTATATACACAAGCTAACATGTTGGCTAGAACATTCTCTTGGTGTTCAGATTTTCATTATTAGTCAATTTATTGAACATGTCAGAAACAAAAACATACAACAATAATATATATATACAGTGGGGCAAACAAGTATTTAGTCTGCCAGCAATTGTGCAAGTTCTCCCACTTAAAGAGATGAGAGGCCTGTAATGTTCATCCTAGCTACACTTCAACTCTGAGAGACAGAACGGGGGGAAAGAATCCAGGAAATCACTTTGTAGGATTTTTAAAGAATTAATTGGTAAATGATGGTGGAAAATAAGTATTTGGTCAATAACAAAAGTTCATCTCAATACTTTGTTATATACCCTTTGTTGGCAATGACAGAGGTCAAACGTTTTCTGTAAGTCTTCACAAGGTTTTCACTGTTGCTGGTATTTTGGCCCATTCCTCCATGCAGATCTCCTCTAGAGCAGTGATGCTTTGGGGCTGTTGCTGGGCAACACGGACTTTCAACTCCCTCCAAAGATTTTCTATGGGGTTGAGATCTGGAGACTGGCTAGGCCACTCCAGGACCTTGAAATGCTTCTTACGAAGCCACTCCTTCGTTGCCCGGGCGGTGTGTTTGGGATCATTGTCATGCTGAAAGACCCAGCCACGTTTCATCTTCAATGCCCTTGCTGATGGACGGAGGTTGTCTCTCAACATCTCATGATACATGGCCCCATTCATTCTTTCCTTTACACGGATCAGTGGTCCTGGTCCCTTTGCAGAACAGCCCCAAAGCATGATGTCCCCCCCCCCCCCATGTCTCACAGTAGGTGTTCTTTGGACTCAGCATTCTTTCTCCTCCAAACACGTCTCGTTGAGTTTTTACCAAACAGTTCTATTTTGGTTTCATCTGACCATATGACATTCTCCCAATCCTCTTCTGGATCATCTAAATGCTCTCTAGCAAACTTCAGACGGGCCTGGACATGTACTGGCTTCAGCAGGGGGACACGTCTGGCACTGCAGGGTTTGAGTCCCTGGCGGCGTAGTGTGTTACTGATGGTAGCCTTTGTTACTTTGGTCCCAGCTCTCTGCAGGCCATGGACTCGGTCCCCCCGTGTGGTTCTGGGATCTTTGCTCACCGTTCTTGTGATCACTTTGACCCCACGGGGTGAGATCTTGCGTGGAGCCCCAGATCGAGGGAGATTATCAGTGGTCTTGTCTGTCTTCCATTTTCTAATAATGGCTCCCACAGTTGATTTCTTCACACCAAGCTGCTTACCTATTGCAGATGCAGTCTTCCCAGCCTGGTGCAGGTCTACAGGTCTGTTTCTGGTGTCCTTTGACAGCTCTTTGGTCTTGGCCATAGTGGAGTTTGGAGTGTGACTGTTTGAGGTTGTGGACAGGTGTCTTTTATACTGATAACAAGTTCAAACAGGTGCCATTAATACAGTTAACGAGTGGAGGACAGAGGAGGCTCTTAAAGAAGAAGTTAGTCTCCGTCATGTTCAACCGGGGCAAGAAGAAGCTTCTGGTCCTCCCCCCTCTAGCATATATATTCCTTATAAATAAAACATTAGGTCATGTTTGTCTTGTTAAGTTTGCTTTTTTACAAAACAATCAAAGAAATTACTTTTACAATTACAAGAAATAACACCAAATGGGATTTCACAGGTCCTGTTCATAACCGTTCATGATCTGGCTCCTAAATAATACTTTCAGTTCAGATAGACTTCAGTGCATCGTTAGTTAGTTCACAGACGCAAGCAGAAGGCATTTGTTCGTACGGGTGGTTTTTTGAAAATGCAGTTTCCTCTCAACGTGTGCTTTCTCTCCGTGTGAACAGTCCCTGGATGTTATGAGGTAATTGTTGATTCGCGGCTTTGAACATAATTTGAATAGTTTTATAGTCAACCAGGTCTTTAGTTTTAGTGTTTTTAGTTTGATGAATAATAGATCAGGTTAAGGTGAACCTCTTGAGAGCTTATAGAGAAGCGAAGGGACTTCGTTCAAAGCCGCAAATCAACAATGACCTCATAACATCCAGGGACTTTTTATTTCAGAAAAAGTATGCATCAAAGTCAAAGGCGAGAGAAAGATTATCTTTCGATCCCGTTTGAATTGTGCCACGAATTACACACATGAAGTTTGTCAATTTAAAAGATCATTTTGCAAGTCAACAAAATAATGTTTTGCCGTAAAACTGTGAAGTAACACTTTTATTGAGTGAAACCGCTCAATGAACTACACAGGGTCTCTGCAGGAACCCTGAAGTCAAACACCTTTAAAGACCCTTTCCGTACGTGTTAAGACCTCATCGCCACTTGGAGTTCTAACCGTTTACCTTGGCGACACACTTCACCTCACATTCACTATATACAGTATTGATTGTCCTTCCTCCTTATCTTCCAACCATTTGGACGCAGACTTGCATTTCCCCATAACGATGTTGTTTAGCAACCGGCGTAAACAGACCTTCGCGCGCTATCAAGCAGTGAGCGTGCGATGTCCTGTTCAGATGACGTCAAACCCAACGGGATGCCATCAATAAGCTACACAGAATCACACTACACACCTACGCCATGACTACATTCAGGCAGACTGTAGAATACAACCTCTCTGGACAATTTAGATACTTATTGAAAACAAGCTACAAAATGTCATACCTTGGAAAATGCCCTTTAATACTTTTTAATAGCCTTATTTTCGCTACATGTACTTTTTAAGACCCCCCCCGGACCCCCTGCTACGTCTCCCGTCTCGCACCACACACCAAGACGGCCGTCACGTCAAATCACTCCGAGTCTGGGCGTGTTGAGAGCTGTACACACACACAAGGGGAGTTAGTCGGTTCCGTGAGAGCCAGCATGCGGGACCGGGACTCTGGGAGTTGTAGTCTTTCTAGTTGCGTATTTTTCATAGTCTTATATTTCAACAGTTTTAAGACAAACTGTGACTTTTTTGACATGGAAATTATTTTTTAACATTGACAAACATCATGTGTGTAATTCATGGCACAATTGGCTGCAATGCCAGAGTATTATCTTATCATGCTGTATGACAGCATATGCCATCTGACCTCTGCAGCTCATCCAGAATGCAGCGGCTCGTCTGGTCTTCAACCTTCCTAAATGTTCCCCCCCCACTCCGCTCCTCCGCTCCCTCCACTGGCTCCCGGTCACTGCTAGAATCCACTTCAAGACACTGGTACTTGCGTACCATGCTGCGAATGGATCTGGCCCTTCCTACATCCAGGACATGGTTAAACCGTACACCCCAGCACGTGCACTCCGCTCTGCATCAGCCAAACGACTCGCTGCACCCTCGCTGCGAGGGGGACCCAAGTTCCCATCAGCAGAAACACGTGGGTTTGCTATCCTGGCTCCAAGATGGTGGAATGAGCTCCCCATTGACATCAGGACGGCAGAAAGCTTACACACCTTCCAGACTGAAAACTCATCTCTTTCGACTCCACTTCCAGCCATAGAATTACTAACAAAGCACTTATATACTAATAAAGGACTGGCTTCTCTAAAGCCAGTTGAGTAGCACTTGAAATGTTTGGCTCTATGAAACCTGATGTACTTTATGATTCTGTTTTCTTCAAGGTTGTGTCTTCCTGGTCGTATGCACTTATTGTAAGTCGCTCTGGATAAAAGCGCCAGCTAAATGCAATGTAATGTAAAAAAGGGAGAAAAGGGGGAGATGTTTGAAGGAGGGAGGGAAACAGCAGCTGGCAGTGATGAATGAGGGAGGGAGGGGGGTCGTGTGGGTCACTGGACTCTGGGAGAACAGCATGAGGAAGATTGATGATGATATTTCACTGAATAAATCTTTCTGTATATCTCTAAATGTCACGCATCATGCTGGCTGTCATCCTGATATACACCTGAACATCAGCAGGAGAGGACTCTTTAAAGTAGAGACACTACATTCTGATATACACCTGAACATCAGCAGGAGAGGACTCTTAAAGTAGAGGCACTACATACTGATATACACCTGAACATCAGCAGGAGAGGACTCTTTAAAGTAGAGGCACTACATACTGATACACACCTGAACATCAGCAGGAGAGGACTCTTTAAAGTAGAGACACTACATACTGATATACACCTGAACATCAGCAGGAGAGGACTCTTTAAAGTAGAAACACTACATACTGATATACACCTGAACATCAGCAGGAGAGGACTCTTTAAAGTAGAGACACTACATACTGATATACACCTGAACATCAGCAGGAGAGGACTCTTTAAAGTAGAGACACTACATACTGATATACACCTGAACATCAGCAGGAGAGGACTCTTTAAAGTAGAGACACTACATACTGATATACACCTGAACATCAGCAGGAGAGGACTCTTTAAAGTAGAGACACTACATACTGATATACACCTGAACATCAGCAGGAGAGGACTCTTTAAATAGAGACACTACATACTGATATACACCTGAACATCAGCAGGAGAGGACTCTTTAAAGTAGAGACACTACATTCTGATATACACCTGAACATCAGCAGGAGAGGACTCTTTAAAGTAGAGGCACTACATACTGATATACACCTGAACATCAGCAGGAGAGGACTCTTTAAAGTAGAGGCACTACATACTGATACACACCTGAACATCAGCAGGAGAGGACTCTTTAAAGTAGAGACACTACATACTGATATACACCTGAACATCAGCAGGAGAGGACTCTTTAAAGTAGAAACACTACATACTGATATACACCTGAACATCAGCAGGAGAGGACTCTTTAAAGTAGAGACACTACATACTGATATACACCTGAACATCAGCAGGAGAGGACTCTTTAAAGTAGAGACACTACATACTGATATACACCTGAACATCAGCAGGAGAGGACTCTTTAAAGTAGAGACACTACATACTGATATACACCTGAACATCAGCAGGAGAGGACTCTTTAAGTAGAGACACTACATACTGATATACACCTGAACATCAGCAGGAGAGGACTCTTTAAATAGAGACACTACATACTGATATACACCTGAACATCAGCAGGAGAGGACTCTTTAAAGTAGAGACACTACATTCTGATATACACCTGAACATCAGCAGGAGAGGACTCTTTAAAGTAGAGGCACTACATACTGATATACACCTGAACATCAGCAGGAGAGGACTCTTTAAAGTAGAGGCACTACATACTGATACACACCTGAACATCAGCAGGAGAGGACTCTTTAAAGTAGAGACACTACATACTGATATACACCTGAACATCAGCAGGAGAGGACTCTTTAAAGTAGAGACACTACATACTGATATACACCTGAACATCAGCAGGAGAGGACTCTTTAAAGAAGAGACACTACATACTGATATACACCTGAACATCAGCAGGAGAGGACTCTTTAAAGTAGAGACACTACATACTGATATACACCTGAGCATCAGCAGGAGAGGACTCTTTAAAGTAGAGGCACTACATACTGATATACACCTGAACATCAGCAGGAGAGGACTCTTTAAAGTAGAGGCACTACATACTGATACACACCTGAACATCAGCAGGAGAGGACTCTTTAAAGTAGAGACACTACATACTGATATACACCTGAACATCAGCAGGAGAGGACTCTTTAAAGTAGAAACACTACATACTGATATACACCTGAACATCAGCAGGAGAGGACTCTTTAAAGTAGAGACACTACATACTGATATACACCTGAACATCAGCAGGAGAGGACTCTTTAAAGTAGAGACACTACATACTGATATACACCTGAACATCAGCAGGAGAGGACTCTTTAAAGTAGAGACACTACATACTGATATACACCTGAACATCAGCAGGAGAGGACTCTTTAAAGTAGAGACACTACATACTGATATACACCTGAACATCAGCAGGAGAGGACTCTTTAAATAGAGACACTACATACTGATATACACCTGAACATCAGCAGGAGAGGACTCTTTAAAGTAGAGACACTACATTCTGATATACACCTGAACATCAGCAGGAGAGGACTCTTTAAAGTAGAGGCACTACATACTGATATACACCTGAACATCAGCAGGAGAGGACTCTTTAAAGTAGAGGCACTACATACTGATACACACCTGAACATCAGCAGGAGAGGACTCTTTAAAGTAGAGACACTACATACTGATATACACCTGAACATCAGCAGGAGAGGACTCTTTAAAGTAGAGACACTACATACTGATATACACCTGAACATCAGCAGGAGAGGACTCTTTAAAGAAGAGACACTACATACTGATATACACCTGAACATCAGCAGGAGAGGACTCTTTAAAGTAGAGACACTACATACTGATATACACCTGAGCATCAGCAGGAGAGGACTCTTTAAAGTAGAGACACTACATACTGATATACACCTGAACATCAGCAGGAGAGGACTCTTTAAAGAAGAGACACTACATACTGATATACACCTGAACATCAGCAGGAGAGGACTCTTTAAAGTAGAGACACTACATACTGATATACACCTGAACATCAGCAGGAGAGGACTCTTTAAAGTAGAGACACTACATACTGATATACACCTGAACATCAGCAGGAGAGGACTCTTTAAATAGAGACACTACATACTGATATACACCTGAACATCAGCAGGAGAGGACTCTTTAAAGTAGAGACACTACATACTGATATACACCTGAACATCAGCAGGAGAGGACTCTTTAAAGTAGAGACAGGAGATATAAGGAGGAGAGGAAGTTAATTTAATTGTGTACCTGTAGATGTTCACAAACTGTTTGCCCATCGACAGAGCTCCAGAGTGCAAGTCCAGTATGGAGGCCTGCAAGGGACAAAAAGAGAGAACCAGGAATAAGTGAAAATGACAATTACATTTGATATATTGTTGTGAGAAATGTATTCATTAATAGGTTCAAGTCGATACTGGTGGCAATATTATATTTAATAAAAGGTGCTAAATGATATGTAAAATATTCCCTTCTCTTATGTAATCTCACAACACTTGTTTAATACTCTGTTTAAATACAGGTGTTTATAATGTGTTCAATAGCGCCATCTAGTGGACACTGAGTCACACTGCTGTAGAAAGGACTATTGAACAAAATGTGACTTTATCTCCTTTAAATGAATCAAGAGTTTATTTTAAATAATAATAATGATGATGGTATAATAGAGGAAGGTTTTCCAGCATCTAATATTTAGTGAATTCATTTATTGGGGCTGCACAAATACGGATTATTTTGACCATTTAATGTGTGGGTTGTACTCACCCCTCCCTCGGATCCAGCGAGAGCCAGCCCTCTCTCGGCCAGCCTGAGTGTAAAAGACAGAACGTGGCTCAAAAAGGTCGCACAGCGGGACAGAGGAGCTGTTCTTGTTGAATATAAAGCGATGTTTTACCTCTTGAGCGTCTCAGCCTCCTCCCGGGTCACGATGCTGTCTGTGACGGCTCGACCACACTTCTGAGGGGTGCATCCTGCAGGAGAGGAGACAGTTAGTAACAGAAGGACTGAGTGCAGGATCCTCTGTTGGAAGAAGAAGTGGAGTTCTGATCATTAAAGCCTTAAGGTTCACATTCTCAAGTACATTTCAAAAGGTTGCTAAAAAAATATTTAAGTATTACAAAGTAAATTTGAACTGTGCCTGTGGCTATGTATGCATATATTATTATGTACACTTATTTGTATTTACTTTTGTTTGGCCTTAGGATGGCGATAATTGGATGACCATTTTAGATTTCACTTCATTTCACTGTAAATTGCATGAAATTATGTTTTGCTTTAATGTTGTTGTATGTTTTGAGTGTGTGAGGACCCCAGGAAGAATAGCCTATGCTCATGCTAGTGCTAATGAGGATCCTAATAAAGACAATGCCTCAAGATGATAGGCCCTGTGACTACCCAATTTGCACTGCGCCAGTGCAAGTTCTTCCTCCATGTTTGACAGCTACGTACGGCAACCCAAACAGGACATTTGACGTCCGTACTGATCTAATAACAGAGTTGTGTTACTTTTGTTAATGAAAAGTTCCAGGAATCTCAACAGAAAAGGTTTGGCCAGACTAATACATCTCTAATGTTAAATACATGAACAATTCACAGTTAAGGATTACGGCCCGTCGACACTACAGGCATCAAAACATCTTGGAGGTGGGCGTGTCTGAAGCGAGCAGCGCGATCAACAACCAATCACATGAATCTCCCGCCCCGACACACAAAACGATAGCAATGTTACAACGAAGGAAACTGGATATAAACTCCCCTCTCCTGTCTCTGCCTCCTCCCTCTCACCCACTGCCTCCTCCCTCTCACCCACTGCCTCCTCCCTCTCACCCTCTGTCTCTGCCACCTCCCTCTCACCCTCTGTCTCTGCCTCCTCCCTCTCACCCACTGTCTCTGCCTCCTCCCTCTCACCCACTGTCTCCTCCCTCTCAGTAGAAGCTGCTGGGACTCCCAGCAGCTTCTACTGAAGCCTTCAGAGTAAATCGCCAGAACGCCGACACCTCCTCATCTCCACCGCTCCCATGTTTTATTTTGTGTTGCCATACGTTAGTCTCTCTGCGTTTCTGCGCTGGGCTAATGCTAATGCTAATAATGCTAATGCGAGGATAATAAAATGGCGGCTTCACAAAACCTTTTGGGAGTTTTACGGGGCGTGGTTTGCAATCCGCCCAGCCAATCAGACATATAGCTCTTTTCTCACAAGAGAGCCGCTCGAAAGTCCCTGCTCTCTAGCAGGGACTTTCGAGCGGGTAAAAAGGTTCTCATGAACTAATTTTAGTACCGGCTCTTTTTGGTGTGAACGCGATAAAAGAGTTCTCATGAACTAAGTTCGCATGAACCTTTGTGGGAAAAGTACCGCAGTGTGAATGCGCCTATTTGTAGTTCTCACCTGGGTATCGTTTGTGGTTGTTGTAGTCCTCGGAGCAGGGCACGCTGTAGATCCTTGGATGAGGAGAGACGAGCTCCCCTCGGCTGACGAGTGTTTCTGTGACCTCGCTGTCCAGAGAGAGGTAGATCCACAGCGCCCCCCCGCTCATCAGAACCACCACCAGCAGCAGAACCAGGAACCAGCGAGAACCAAGAAACCCTCGCCATGCAGAACCCTGACGCAGAGCATTGCCCCTGAACAAGAGAGGATACTCGGATCACAATACTCTACGAGCAAATACGTTAATACAAAATCAGCAGTTAAAATAAAAGTTCGGAGTTAGATTAAAAAATATTCGGAGGTAGATTTTGAGCTGGATATTTTTCTGTGAATACATCATAAAACAATGTTTCCCTCTTATTTTAAAGAACTTTTAAATCACATACTCAATAGGCGTATACAAGTAAATGCATAGAAATAAGGAATGTAAATCTAAACATGTATGTCCCATGATTATTTATGCATTAACTAATTCAATCTATTTACTTCAGCCTTTTATGGGAAGTGTATTTAGTAACAACCAACCATGCTTTAATTATGGTTGTGTAGTGACCACTATTTAACCACTGGGACATAATTCACACATGGAACATCACGTCGGGGTCACCATTGTAGTGCCGGGAGATATGGGAGTCGGAGGCGGTGCATCGAAGGTGCAAAAGGGTACTTTAATACGGAGCAGAAAGAGACATGTTGTCGGGTCGCAGCCCGGGTCGACAAGAGAGTGAAGTCAGGAGGGCACACAATACATATAGGCAGCGACACATATGTCCGTGTGGGAACAATACCCCCAACTGTAGTTCCATGTGTGAATTATGTCCCAGTGGTTAAATAGTGGTCACTACAGTTGAGTCATTTTCTGTCCTGCATGTCACTCAGGAAACTGTGACCTGTTAGTAGCATTGAAATGAACCGTCAGCATGCACGCGCCTTCCTCCTGTCTGAAGACTGGCTCTAAATACAGTTTCATTTCGACCCTACTGCCAGTGAGGTGTTGTAAGGACATGTTGACAGCAGCTGGCCCTCCCTCTCGTCTCCTCGTTGTATTTACTCACCGCTTGATCTTCTTCTCTATCTCCGTGGCGTTGGCCCCCTGTGGAGCCCGCATGCGCAGCAGCGCCATGTCGATGCAACCCTTCACAGAGACACCGTCATACACCAAATTGTTTATAAGACAACAAACCGAGCAGAGACGCTAACGGCATGTAGCGCTACAAGACATGAATCTCCCTCCTTCACCACTTCCGGGTTGACGCGTAACCGCCGGGCGATTGGCTCTCTGGAAAGGAAAGCAACGTTTTTATTGGACCGCGTCATCTCGATGGGGATTTTGTCTCTTCCGAGCGATCCAGTTGTTATTGATCCTTTGTTAACCGAGAGAAAGTTCAACATATACGGTTAGTTTGTTTTTAGAGATGTACAAATTCAGTATATTGTTCAGTACCATTTGACAAGGCGTTCAAATAAATATATGGGAATAATAATTGGCAGTGTAATTAGGGTACAGCAATAAAAAGACAGCTCTCACAGTCACACAGTGCAACTCTTCATGTTAAAAAGACCCGTTCAGAAGAATCGGATCGTCCTTGAACGCAACACTTCAAACCTATGCTTCAAACACGGCGCACATCTGCAAAAACACACGATCCATGCAACAACAGATCTATATATTAACAGTGTTTTACTATTATGAGCTAAAATATATACACCTATAACTCCTTACTGCATGCAGCGTGCATTCTACCATCCATTGCTCTTCACAGGGAGACTGAACTAATCGATTACCGAGGCGTTTCTGCAGAAAAGTGCCTCAAAACAACAACATACTCCTTACATGTCCTCTATTATCCAGGTGAGTCAAACGAGTACATGCACATGCACACACACACCTGTACTGTTCTTAATGTGCTTTATTCTTGCAGGAGGAATGAATAATCCACCATGGCCCAAAGGGAAGAAACTAGTCCACTTGGATCTGAAAGGAGCCCCTCCAAGAGTAGGATACCTGCACAAGGTGAGCACACAGCTAGGTTCCCTATTGAATACATAGATATGTACAGCTTTTATACACTTTCCCTTCCCCAGCTGATAGAGCTGTTCTCCCAGCTGGGGGCGGATGGGCTGCTGGTGGAGTATGAAGACATGTTTCCCTATGAGGGGGATCTGAAGCTGCTGCAGGCCTCACAGCACCCTGCTTACAGGTAGAGGTGGGGTTTATATATGTTATAACATTATAATCATTCCTGTATTTCACCTGCACGATTATGCCTTTGTATATGTGTTGTGAAAACACTGAATGCACTCTGTAGCTGTGTACATGACAGGATGTATGATTACCAAGAAGAAAAGACAGACAACTTCTAAGTTTAACTATTTATTGTAAAGAGAGCAAAATATTAGTGATGTCAGTTTGACACTGAAGCTTCGAACGGAGCTTCAACCCTGGACTTCCTATTCCATAGAAGCAGTGCTTCGAAGCTTGCTTCAAATCTCGTGACATGTGACGTCCGAAGCAGCAACTGCTTCAAATCACGTGACATGTGACGTCCGAAGCAGCAACTGCTTCACATCACGTGACATGTGACGTCCGAAGCAGCAACTGCTTCAAATCACGTGACATGTGACGTCCGAAGCAGCAACTGCTTCAAATCACGTGACATGTGACGTCCGAAGCAGCAACTGCTTCAAATCACGTGACATGTGACGTCCGAAGCAGCAACTGCTTCAAATCACGTGACATGTGACGTCCGAAGCAGCAACTGCTTCATTTCCTGAATGAATCACTTGACTGGTTCGCGGTCCATTCACGCGACTCAATGCACTGCCTCGTCTCGATTCTGACAGGTGACAGGTTGAAACAGTTTCAAATTTGAGGCTTCAACACTTTATGACCGCTCTAAACAATGCGCAATGTGTGGGTTGTTGTCGTAGTTTGCATTGTTGCTGTTGAGTTGTTGTTGGTATTGCATTTGAATTGTATCATTATAGAGCAAGCCAGGAATAAAGAGGTCGTTCTGGCTCGGAGTCGGGAAACACTTTGAAATGTGGAGAAGTTGTGAACAAAAAGACATTTATCAGTAATATAAAAACAGTTCAATAGTTTAAGGAACAGAAAGCCCAGTGGGTCGAGCCGGCGGCCCGACTGCGGTGTGTCCTCCGCGCAGCTGGTTCAAAGCCCGGGATGGTGTGTGTCAAATAACAAGTTGTATTTTAGTGTTGTTTTATGCTTATCCACATCTTGATTTCAGAGCCCAGGAGAAAGCTGGGCACAACATAACGCTCAACAGTGAAGCTGGCGATGCTGAACAAAACCATCACTAGATCCTGTTACATCAGCGCAATATAAAAGTACATAACGATTGATATGTACATTAGCATAATTACTAATGGCTCGGACGTTACACTAGCTAGCCGCTATCTGCTAACTGCTAACTGCCGCGGCCGCCTCGTTATTCGTTAATATAAAATCCATCATAACAATCCAGAACGTGCGGTGCTGTTACGTGTACGCAAATTGACGTGCTTGATGTGAACGAGCATTTGGGGGGGCGTGGTTAAAGTTGCGCATGCTCTATGAGCGCACATACGGGTACTTCTCAGGCATGCTGGGTAATCTGTGACGTTTCACTCTCTCAAAAGTTGGGCCATTTTGTCATCCATGCACCAATGAGCAACTCTCATAGGAATGAATGAGGCCCCGCCCCCCACGCTGTATCCAGTTCTTATTATGCATCCATGGTCAGGACTAGCTGAAGAGATACCGCGGGTTAGACTTGGTTCTCTTTGGTCGGTGCACAGACTCAGAGTCTCTTGGCAACACGATCCTCCAATCATCATTCGGCCGGCTGGCGAAGTCCCTCCCTACTCTGTCTCTATCACACGTCATTTGTTTCTCTAACGTTTCTTCAGATATAGCGGGAAACCATAATGTTGCTTCCTAGCTTTGCGGGGGAGCTCTCATACAGAGTGAAGGCCGCTTCCTAGGCCGGTGCGATGTGCTGTTCTGACTACCTCTCTGTGTTCTCTCAGTCTCACCTGACCTTGCTACTTTCAATATTGCAAGCTAAACCTTTCTCATGTGACTTTTCACTTCGTTCCTTTCCTCCCCATCAAAACTTGGGGGGGGGGGGTGATTGAGTCTTTTATTCCAAAGTCACAGCCACATAAATGAGCACAATAAGCAATGTAATAATAAGAATCAGTCTTTCTAATGTTATATAAAAAATAGCCTCCATCAGGACTGCTTGAGGCAGATGATAGCTATGTGATTAACATGATGATTCAGCCTCTATGGAGAGAGACATCAAGCATGCTCATTTCTGATGTGGAGCTAATCTGAAGTAAACATTGAATACTGCTTTCTATTCCTCCATCTTGTGACTGTGTGACTCCCTCTCTCGGATATCAGCATGTGAAGGACACTGTTCAGGAACTAGTCTCTGTATGTGATGACTCCTTCTGGAGAGGATCACAGATACATGGATCCTGAGGTTGAAGCTCAAGCCGGGGACCAGGGATGTTTTTCTAACAATATGTTCAAAGCATACACATCTGTTTGTTGAATAGTGGAAAAGTTAAGCTCTGTGTCTCTGTGTCTCTGTGTCTCTGTGTCTCTGTGTCTCTGTGTCTCTGTGTCTCCAGCCGAGAGGAGGTGTTATCCATGCAGGAGTTTGCTCAGTCCAAAGGCTTGGAGGTCATCCCACTGGTGCAGACGTTTGGTCACATGGAGGTGAGGGAATCTGCTTTTATTGCATTTCATATCCTGATAAAGAAGTTACTCATTCATTCTATTCTGTAGCAAGGAGAAGCACACCACCACGTGCACCCTACAGCTCCTCCAACAGAGCAGCAGGAATATATATAGGATGTAGAACGAATACAACAGATAAAATAGTGCAAGAGAGTCTATATACAAGTACATAGAATATGATCAGAGATGGCAAAAATACACACATCCTGTACTCAAGTAGAAGTACAGATACTGGTGTTTAAAGATACTCTGGTGAAAGTAGAAGTACTGACTAAACTTCTTAACTCAAGTGAAAGTAAAGAGGCATTGAAATGTACTTCAGTAGAAAGTACCCATAGCTAGCAGCTGCTTTAAAGAGTACCTGACCTCCCTTTATATCAATAGAACAATAATGTCATTGTTAGCTAATGAATGTTTCCATGCTGAACAACGGCAACATGACAACGTTTCCATTGGTCCCTCTTCTTTAGAGAAGACCAGGAAATGATGGATACACGGATCGTGTTCAGATCAATAGGCACGCAATGACTCTAAAGAATAATGATCACGCATCAAACACACATTCAGACTAAAGGAACCAGCTGTTTGGGAAATGAGAGAAGTAGAAAGTACAGGTATTTGGGTTCAACATGTAAGAAGTAGAAAGTACAGGTATTTGAGTTCAACATGTAAGAAGCAGAAAGTACAGGTATTTGAGTTCAACATGTAAGAAGTAGAAAGTACAGGTATTCGAGTTCAACATGTAAGAAGTAGAAAGTACAGGTATTTGAGTTCAACATGTGAGAAGTAGAAAGTACAGGTATTTGAGTTCAACATGTGAGAAGTAGAAAGTACAGGTATTTGAGTTCAACATATAAGAAGTAGAAAGTACAGGTATTTGGGTTCAACATGTAAGAAGTAGAAAGTACAGGTATTTGGGTTCAACATATAAGAAGTAGAAAGTACAGGTATTTGTGTTCAACATGTAAGAAGTAGAAAGTACAGGTATTTGTGTTCAACATGTAAGAAGTAGAAAGTAAAAAGTCCTCAGAAAAAGTCGTAGTGGAGTAAAGTACTGATACCAGAAACATGTTTCTTAAGTACAGTAACAAAGTATTTGTACTCCACTACTTCCCACCTCTGAATATGATATCCAGCACTATGGATGTTTCCTCTGTGTTACAGTTTGTGTTGAAGCACGGTTCCCTGAGCAGCCTGAGGGAGACGGCGTCCTGCATCGGGACCCTGACCCCCCACAGAGAGGAGGGTCTGCAGCTGCTGATGGAGATGATGAAGCAGGTGGTGGAGCTTCATCCGGGAGTGAAGACTCTGCACATCGGAGCGGACGAGGTGGGGGTTTAAAGGTCCCCTATTGTACTGTTTGTCATCAATATACTACAGGTCTCAGATATATCCAGAGCCTGTCTCTGATTGGCTGAAACACCAAACAGATCATTGCAGCATTACCCATAATCCCCTCTGTTTCAGTGCTGATTCTCTGTCTGTTACTTTAGATGAAAATAAGGAGCCCCTCCCCACGCCCCTCTGAGAGACATTTGGTTACAAAGAACTCAATGGAGCTCTAGAGGAGATTCAGGGGATAAGGGGGGGGGGGTTACCTTGGTTGCTGATTGGCTAATGGTTACACAAAACATCGCTATGACATCATCAAGTGGCCAAAATCTTCATATTCATCAACAAATACAAGTCGTTAAAAATGTGAAAAGTCTAAACTGTCTCTAAGGCTCATGAGTAACCCATAATGTCCTGTCCTTGCCTAAATCTCCTGCAGGTGTACTTGCTGGGCGAAGGTGAGGAGTCCAAGCTGTGGCTCTCGTCCCCTGAACGCACCGTGGAGCAGCTGTTCCTGAGTCACGTGACCAAAGTGGCCGGGGCAGTGAAGGCAAAATGGCCGAACATCAGCATCATCATGTGGGACGACATGATGAGAGAAATGAGCCCCGAGACACTGAGAGGTGAGGAGACAATATCATTCAGGGTTTTATCTTATATCAGTTATTGAACTGCAACTAACCCTTCTTTTTTAATATGTTAATCGTTTAACCTTTACTAGAATTATGACATTTGTATTACTGATATCTTCTTATTGTATTTCTGTTGTTCACTTTGTTTTAAGGGGGTTCATATTGTCGCATCGACTCCGTTGTCTTGTGTCTTATCTGTCGGAGAGAAATCATTATTTATTTTATTGTATTGTTTTTATTAACCTGATAACATGTTACACTTTGCTGCGTGTACCTTTTAAAGTTCTTACCTTGTGATGTGTCGCCATTTTGTAAAGCACTTTGAGCTGCACGTGTTGTATGAAAAGCATTATTATTATTATTATGCATAGGCAGGCAGGGAGGGAGAGGGAGGGAGGGAGGGAGACGGACAGACGGACGGACGGATAGGGCCCTTCTCATTTCTCTTATTTTTCATTTCCTCGCTCCTCGGTCTCACCGGAAGTTGATTTGTCTGCGCCATCTTGAGTAGCGTCCCATGGCTCTTATTTCTGCCGGAGGATCGAGGAGCGATAACCGAGGAACCACCAGACCATCCTCCGGTGAAATCCTCAGACACTCGCCCCGCCCCCTTACTGTGTATCGCCCACTGATTGGACGATGCAGCGCATGCACTGATCTGATGCTTCTTGACATGAGAGCAGTTTCCCAGCGGAGTGAAGAAAACACATGAACCTCACGAGACTCACTCCTCAGTTTATACCGTGTTTTGCTTCAATTCAAGTTTCATTTAGTTACAAACATGTGATCTGAACAACAAAGTGGTCAAAAATCATTTTATTCATTTATTGGAAACATTTTCATGATCGCTTTTTTCGTTTATTTTAAGAATGGCGTTTATCTTTTTTGAGAATGAGTTCTTATTTTATTTAATGTATTTGGGTCTGCAACAGATGATACAAATGTGTGTGTCAGTAAATGTGTACTAACAGAGGGAGGGGGGGTGTTTGTGGAAACAACGGGGACAGAGCTGCTGTCAGACGATCAGCTGTGCGGCGTCATCACAAACGGACGTCGCTTCACGTGACGCTCCGGAGGAAAGGACGTCCCATTGCTCTTAGAACTCATTTCCTGCTTCTCGTGGTTTCCTTGCGTCTCTCCATGCTTCCCTGGTGGGAGGGACTAGACGCAGGGAAACGACGCAAGTGAGGAACGCAAAACGAAAAAAATGCATATTTAGAAGAAAAAAATTCAAATTTCAGATGCATTGTGGGACATGTAGTTTATGGGCAACGTGCTTCTGTAAATCGCCATGTAACCGTATTACAAACAAATTCTTTGCAAGCTCTTGTGGGGCCACATGAAATGAAGTCGCGGGCCGGATTTGGCCCCCGGGCCTTGAGTTTGACCCCGCTGCTTTAGGGAGTCGGCATGTCTCCGTCAAATAACTGCTGCCGTTTCTAATATCTGTGCACTCCTTTGTGTCTGGGTTTGACCTTTTCAGCGAGTGGCTTGGTGGGACTGGTCCAGCCCATGTTGTGGGACTACACCCCAAATCTGGACGTGGAAAAGACCGGTAAGAACTGATTACTGTGGAAATAAGTATTAAAACATTAGGCATATGTTATTTAATGTATTGTACAGTACTTGATTATAAGATAAGATCAAACTGTATTAATCCCCGCGGGGACATTCAGTAGTTTAACAGCAACAGGGTATAACATTTAAATTATATCCAGTAAGTAACTATAAAATAATGAATTCAAATGAACATATACATATTTGGGTCGTATTAGATACAGTATATTTACATGTATGTGTGCAGGTAAAAAGTGATATACTCATGACTTATTCCTATTTTATTTTATACATCTTAGTATTTTAGTTTTCTCACAATTTCCACCTTTATTTCCTTTATGTATTTGCAGAAACTTCACTGTGCGTTACTACTTCTATTGAGCACATGGCAACAAGCCTTTGCAATAACCTGCAACATGCATAGATTGTCAAAGACTCAAAGGTGTTATTGTCATATGCACGAAGCTACAGTGTCGAGATGGCAATGAAATACTTCTGACCTCCAACAATGTAATATAATAAAATACACAAGAGTGCAACAAGTCTATATACATGTACATTTCCATCACCTAGTTTCTACCTAATGTACAATGATGGATAATTGCTATGACGTTTGGGGCGTTTCTTGTGATTTGGGGCTATACAGTAAGACATGTTGATTTGATGTAAATAGAATATATATAGATCTTAACGTGTACTCTGTGTGTTGTGCAGTGTCTCTGCTGGAGAAGTACTGCAGTGCAGGTTTGTCTGATGTTTGGGCAGCGAGCTCCTTCAAAGGCTCCACCTGCGTTCACACCTGTGTGCCGAGCACCCAGAGACACCTGGAGAACCACGAGAGGTGGCTTCAGGTCGCTGCGTCCGTCTCTGCTGCCGTGCACCTGCAGGGCATCGCTCTCACCGGCTGGCAACGGTAAATCACATCGATCAATAAAGACTGAAGCTTCCTTTGTGCTCCAGTCAGTCCTCTCAGAGAACACAGAGCTACAGATCAGATGCACGCTGAAGGCTCTTTGAGCAGCTCTCACTGATCCTGCTGTTATGTTCAATGTCTGTTTGTTGTTCATGTGTTGTGTCTTGATGTGTGTCTGTTGATGTTACACATGGAGCTGCTGTGATGCAAGGAGCATTTCAGACTTGATCCAACCATTACAGTATTATCGTATCATATCGTAATAGACACATTTCTCTTTTTCATTTGTTTCTCGAACATTATGTCCATGTGACGTTAAGACACAGCTTGCTATACGATGTGTTTGCAGGTACGACCACCTGTCCGTGCTGTGTGAGCTGATGCCCGCGGCGCTCCCCTCTCTAGCAGCCTGTCTGCAGACGCTGATCCTGGGTCAGTTCAGTGCCGAGGCACAGAGACACGTGACAGAGAGACTGGGAATCCCCTCAGTGGAGGTGGAGGACATCGGGAGGTAGGAAGTACTTTATTCATCCCAATTTGGGCATTTTTTGTGATGGGAGGTCCACAATCGTTCTGGTCTACAAAATCCTGCACAATACCGCCCCTCCACCTCTTAACTCATCGGTTACTCAACGTAGCAACACCAGACTGACCACTAGAAACACCACACGTGGCGACCTATCAGTCCCATTCAGGAAGAGTTCTTTTGGTCAGTCATCATTCTCGGTCACAGCAATACAAAACTGGAACTCTCTACCCACTCAAATCAAAGACATACATACATATAACACCTTTACAGCTCATAAGAGAACTACACCTGCACACACTAGTCTGTGTTGGATATGACGTGTTACATGTTGTGATCATGGATGTTGTCCCTGGTTTCTGTTGTGTGATTGTGACGTGCTACAGTGGGGCAAAACAGTATTTAGTCAGCCACCAATTGTGCAAGTTCTCCCACTTAAAAAGATGAGAGAGGCCTGTAATGTTCATCCTAGCTACACTTCAACTCTGAGAGACAGAATGGGGGGAAAGAATCCAGGAAATCACATTTTTAATGAATGAATTGGTAAATTCCTCGGTAAAATAAGTATTTGGTCACCTACAAACAAACAGGATTTCTGGCTCTCACAGACCTGTAACTTCTTCTTTAAGAGCCTCCACTTGTTAACTGTATTAATGGCACCTGTTTGAACTCGTTATCAGTATATAAGACACCTGTCCACAACCTCAAACAGTCGCACTCCAAACTCCACTGTGGCCAAGACCAAAGAGCTGTCAAAGGACACCAGAAACAGAATTGTAGACCTGCACCAGGCTGGGAAGACTGAATCTGCAATAGGTAAGCAGCTTGGTGTGAAGAAATCAACTGTGGGAGTGAGTGTGGTAGCATGTAGACGTTAAAGAGAAGAGGACCCAAGATGGAGCCTTGAGGAACCCCACATGTCATGTTTATTGTTCTCTTTTATCCTTTCGCCTCTATCTACTTGTCTTTCATCCTTTTTTTCTAACTAATGCTGTTGATATATTGTGATTTTAAAAAGGTGTCTATTATCATCTGGCTGGGGACAACAGCTGGAAATTAGCAAAGTTGGCTAAAGCTCCCCGTTTACTGTTCTTTGTGACAGTTGATCAATGGGGACTGTCCACGACACTATAAAGAAATACACTAAACTAAAAAAACATTGTTTTATTTAAAATTCACTGAGTGGTGCAGGGATTTGTTTGTAGGCTAACCCAACAACACGTTCAGAAGACCATTGACTTCAAGACGAGGGACCAGGAACTGCTGACTCATTCCTGCACCACTCTCTCGTAGGTATCTTTAGGTTTTGATAGTATTTTGTCCCATGTGTCTTCAGGACCTCTGCAGACGACTCTCTGTTCCCAGGACGGAGGCTGGCGGAGTTAACCGTGGAGCTCAATGCGCTGCTGAACTCGGACGACATACGATTCTTTGACAACAACATGTGAGTTATGGGCAGACTTCCCATTTTAACGAAGCCCAAATAGTCCGAAAAATATCCCATTGCAGCTACCAACGCAAAAAACAAACGCCTATTACTCCCAAGGCCATCGATACCACTCTAGTGCCTTTTATATAGATATGAAAATACAGCGTACGGGGTCAAATGGAAATTAGTAAGTCTTTGAATTTTGCCCAAAGATGTTTTTTGTTCTTATCAAACTGATGTTCAAGTATTAACTCTCCTGATAAATTTGGCTAAATTCAGATATTTGATGCTATGAAAAGGAACTTCCTGATTGACAATTTTGATTCTCTCGAAAGTGAAGGTATCTCGAGCTAACGTATTTCACGCTAATTTATATTGCGCGAAACTATTTTGACTTCACATCTGTAGAGTAGAAGAAGTAAGCCACGTGACACACCTTTCTACATGCATTAATCCATGTTAAAGGCATGAGAGTGGTACATCTTCTCGGAGCATAAGCTAATCTCCAAACTGTTCCTATACCCTTTGCAGTATTCTTTAGCTACTTGTGTGTGATTACAGCCTGTGCTCCTGCAGGTACGTCAGAGGATGGTTCAGCCCGTTCCACAGACAGAGGAAGATGGTCACCTCCCTCATCACCCGGCAGATTCACAGCCAAGCATCAACGTGAGAGTCTTTTATTTCATTACACAGCTTTGCCTTTCATTCATTTCAACATATTCTGAGTTAGAAATACCTCATTTTCAGTTACCTTGACACAATTAACGCTTGTAGTTTCATGACTTGTTAGATATTAAGAATAGACAATATTTGTTTATCAAATCAAATCAGGTTTTATTTATATAGCACATTTTAAAACGATTTTTGGTCGAGCCAAAGTGCTGTATATGCAAATAATGAATAACACATTACTACGATCACAAATCAGAAGACAATAAATTATATCAGCAAATCAAGTTTAGTGTAATTATGGGAGAATTACTTTCCGTGTGGTACTACTGCCTTATTAGGCCCATATGGAGCATATTAAAACCCAAACTCACGTACAACAACGTCCTTACTTAAAATAAATAAGCACTAATTTGAGGGTTATTGAGGAAATGCTCTTAGCTAATGGCCTAGTACTTGTAGAATATGGTCATGTTGTATAAGGCATTAATAAGTGTTTTATAATGACTAATAAAGTGCCAGTATACTGCTAACATGCATGTTAATGAACAACTAGTTGATGGTGAACATGTGTGGTGGCGTTTTAATCCGTGTCTACATTTAAAAGCCACTTCTCTGTCGGGGTTTGTGGTTGTGTTGTTGTTGTGGGTTTCAAACTAATTTAGCGGAGATCGTTGTTGAATCAGATGAGCTTTATTCATTGGTCCAGACGGAATAGAAACAGGCGGACGTGTTACCGAAATCCCTTCTGCTTGCAGGTATTTGGCTGCGATCCAGGAGAAGGTGGAGGCTTTGAAAGAGGAGATGGTTCGTCTTTACCCAGATTCAACAGCCGAGGAGTGGATCGAGGAGCACGTCAGCCCCGTGGTGGCTCCTCTGCAGAGGATCATGGAGGATTTCTCTGCCTGTGTGACCGAAACGCAGCCTTAGAATGTTTTACCAGCTCAATATCAGACTGCTTTCTGATGCATTTCAATGTTGATTTGTTGCAACCAGCACTTTAAGTGGCAAAACACATCTGTTTTAGTTCTACCACATGGTGCAATTGTTGGTGTTGGAACGGGAAAAACAACCTGATTGCTTTTCATTTACCTCTAAGCCTACTGACTACAAATGTGGTGACTTATTAAGACAATTAGGGGTAAAAGCAAGAAACCAGGGTTGTCGAAGTTACAGTATAATAACTGTAATAATTGTAATAAATCATTTGTTGTATTAACGCAGTTGTTTCCCAAAGTCAGATTGCAACTAACTAGCTGTTCAAGATTCAAATGGTTCATTTCCACTTCTAAATCTGCATTATATTGCGTAAAAAGCATATTGTTCACTGCCATGTTAATACAAATATTAAATACTTGAAAAATCCCGCTTTAGGGTAAATGTTTCCCAGAAAATAATGTGTTTGCCATTTACTATTATCCTTCAGTTCATCATAATTCAATATTTTATCTGCTTGACAGTCCTAATTTCAATATGATATCACATTTCATATTGAACGCTTGCATTGAGCCTTAATTGTCCCATGGCAGACAGAATTGCATTGTAAAAGCCAGGCTTATAGTGAGCGAAGTCTCCTTTCCTGACGTTGTGCAGTGTACATTTGCTTCATACTTAAGACATCTTATGGGAACTTTGCTTCTTTTGAATATGTGGCCCTTCAGTTGAAATGCTCCTCTCGAGCTCTGTTCCTAAATATCTATAGACCACCCAAATACTGTGCAAGCTTTTTTGATGACTTTACTGAACTGCTGTCTATAGTGTGTATTGACTTTGACCGTTTAGTCACTGTTGGTGATTTTAACATCCATGTTGACAACCCCCAGGACAGAGGGGCAAAATAACTGTTTTGTGTTCTTGATAGCCATGGACTGACTCAGCATGTGACGGAGCCCACGCACAATAAGGGACACACTCTGGACTTAATTATCTCAAAGGGTCTGAATATCTCTGAGGTTGTGGTGACTGATGTTGCACTCTCTGATCATTCCTGTGTTTTCTTTGAGATCTTTATTTCTGTTCACAAAAATGTTCAAAAAGAGGTAACCACAAAGCGATATTTAACTGAAAATACTAGGGAAATGTTTACTCAGAATTTTTCTTCCACACTTGCCCCTGCTAACATCTCAGTAAATGAGCTAGTAGATCATTTTAATTCAAAAATTAAAAATATTATCGATGCCATTGCTCCAACTAAGGTAAAGGAAGTGACTGGCAAGAAAATATCTCCATGGAGAAAAGCCATGACCGTGAGAACAGAAAAAAGAGAGTGTCGAAAAGCTGAACGCAGGTGGCGAAAAACAAATCTCCAGGTTCACTTTGAAATCTATAAAGAGAGACTTGGCCTTTATAATTTGGAATTGAAAAACGCACGACAATCGTTCTTCTCTGACATCATTACCAAAAACAAAAACAATGCACGTGCCTTGTTTGCTACCGTCGACAGACTAACTAACCCCCCAGTGTCAGTAGCCTCTGAATTTCTATCCACCAGGGCGTGCAATAATTTTGCCTCCTTCTTCACAGACAAAATTCAGAAAATAAGACAAGCAGTCAGTGCCTCTGCATCAGGAACAGCAAATGTGTTGTCTCTGTGTCCACTTAACATCAATTCAAACACCATGACACAATTCCATCAGATTAATGATAAAAACCTAGAGGACATTATTCAACTTCTGAAATCCTCCTCCTGCTGCCTTGATATTATTCCAACGGGTATTTTCAAAGATGTTTTTCGTTGCATGGCCTCAGATCTACTTCATATAGTAAACAAATCTCTTCACTCAGGTGTTTTTCCACAGGCCCTGAAAACTGCAGTCATTAAACCGCTCTTAAAAAAGAATAATCTAGATGCTTCAGTAATGAACAATTACAGGCCCATATCAAACCTGCAATTTCTAGGTAAAATCATTGAAAAAGTTGTTTTTCAACAGCTGAGTAATTTTTTGCATTTAAATGACTGTTTCGATGTGTTCCAGTCAGGCTTTCGTCCAAACCACAGCACTGAGACTGCTCTTGTAAAGGTCTTTAATGACATCCACTTAAACACAGACAGTGGCAGAACTTCAGTGTTAGTATTATTAGATCTCAGTGCTGCGTTTGACACTGTTGACCACAACATATTACTAGACCGACTGGAAAACTGGGTGGGACTTTCGGAAACCGTCCTAAATTGGTTTGAATCCTACTTAAAGGACATAAACAACTTTGTTTCTATTGGTAAATACACATCTGAGTTGACAAATATGACATGTGGGGTTCCTCAAGTCTCCATCCTGGGGCCGCTTCTCTTTAACATCTACATGCTACCACTGGCTCAGATAATGAAAAACAACAAAATAAGTTACCATAGCTATGCAGATGACACACAAATTTACGTAACAGTTTCAACAGGAGACTATGCTCCAATTCAAACACTGAGTAAGTGCATTGAACAAATCAATGACTGGATGTGTCAGAACTTTCTCCAATTAAACAAAGATAAAACTGAGGTAATGGTTTTTGGAGCCAAGGCAGAACGTATAAAAGTTAGCACTGAGCTTCAGTCTGCAATGTTCAAAACAACAGATAAAGCCAGAAATCTAGGTGTAGTCATGGACTCTGACCTGAGTTTCAACAGCCACATTAAAACAGTTACTAAATCAGCCTACTATCACCTAAAGAACATATCTAGGATTAAAAGACTAATGTCACAGCGGGATTTGGAAAAACTTGTCCATGCTTTTATCTTCAGTAGACTCGACTACTGCAATGGTGTCTTCACAGGTCTCACTAAAAAGTCTATTAGGAAGCTGCAGCTGATTCAGAACGCTGCTGCTCGAGTCCTCACTAACACTAAGAAAGTGGATCACTCCTGTTCTGAAGTCTTTACACTGGCTTCCTGTGTGTCAAAGAATAGATTTCAAAATACTGCTGCTGGTTTATAAAGCTTTGAATGGTTTAGGCCCTAAATACATTTGTGACCTCCTGCTAAATGATGAACCATCCAGATCTCTCAGGTCTTCAGGGACTGGTCAGCTTTCTGTCCCCAGAGTCAGAACTAAACATGGAGAAGCAGCGTTCAGTTATTATGCTCCATCTGGAACCAACTCCAGAAACCTGCAGGTCCGCTGCAACTCTGACTACTTTTAAATCCAGCAAGAAGACTTTTCTTTTTGTCGCTGCTTTAATTGAACTATTCATATCTTAGACTGCACTGTAACTTTTATCCATGTATTTTTTCTTTTAATGTTTATCCATGTATTTCTTCTTTTAATGTTTATTTTATTAGCTTTTCTTTTTAATGATTTTAAATGCCATTTTCTGAATGTCTTTCATTTGTTGTAAAGCACTTTGTGCCTTGTGTTGAAAAGTGCTCTATAAATAAACTTGCCTTGCCTCTAAGGGTTAAGTATAACATAAATGTCTAGTGCCATTTAAAATGAACAGGAGTGAATGCAAGAGCAAACTGATGAATGTAAATTGCACAAACTGTTTAAGGAAATAATACAAAATGGGACTTGGGTTTAGTTATAAAATCATTTTTATATAATTCCTTCCAAAACATCAAAATAAACAGACTAATAAATCAACAATCACAATTCTCATTTTCTTTCTAAGGGAACAGAAGGCATTCATCTAAAGTAACGGTAAAGTCTGGGGGGAAAAGGTCGAAATGTAACAATTTAACTTCGACATTAAGAAGTTATTCGTTGAATTTGACAAAGTGTATTGAACTATAGACACCATTTTATACACAATACAGAAACAAAGGGTATAGTTTGCCTGAGATTCAGTCTTTGGTTCACAAAGTATTCAAAGAACAGAAAAACGACCATAAATCAAAGCATTTCACTTAACACTGAATTCACTCATGCTTGATTACAGTTTGCTATACGTTCATCTCAACATGCTAAAGGTGATTATTACCTGGGTGGTCCCACAACACTCTGAGACAAAGCACTTTCCTTTTCATTTACACCCATAAACACTCATTAGAGTTCAGTAGGAAGGCACAGTTAATCTGGAGTGTATTCCAAACAGTAATTAGATCAAAAAGCTAAGGCATCTTCATTTACGGAGAAAGAACGTTTTTACATCATTCGTAAAATTGTTCGAAGGTTTGACACAACTATGGATGACAAAACATTTAAAAAAGGGTCTAATATGTAACATGTCCACATTACATTTCTTAAAACAAGACCTATGTTATATATTCACATTAGCATGAGTCAGCGTTATCTACCAGGAACTGTCATAAATTAACTTTCTATCCAGTTTTAAGCCACATTTTTAGCATACACTATGTATATATAGATGGGGTTTAACTCTATATTTTAATCCGGTGAAATATATTTAAGTAAACAGACACATGGACCTTACATTACCAAAGAAACAAGCTGAGCAAACGTTAGCCCTTAGGATTTAGCATGAGTCAGCGTTTTCCAGAAGCTGTCATATATTGACTTTTTATACAATTTTAAGCCACATTTTAGCATACACTTTTATTATATTGAGTAGAATGCTTTTTAACTCTTTAACCAGATGAAAGATCTTAGTAATCGGACATCTGAACCTTAAATTACTAAAGAAACAAGCTGAGCTAACGTTAGCCTTAAGCTAGCATCCAAATAGCATTGGAGAAACACTGGTTAGAGTAAAACTGCCTATTCAGTGTATTTATCGGTTTTAATGATGTAATGTTTTGTTTCAAAGAAGAGGACACCTCTGTAGATAATTCTGCTGCAGGTCAAATGTTCCTTTTATCTGTATGTAATCTGTGTTTGGATGCTATTGCTACCATCCAAACAGTGTTGGAGAAACACTGATTTTAACGTAAAAAACTGATGTATTCAGTGTATGAAGGGGTGTTACTCAATACATGTGTTTGTTTTTGGAGAGGAGAAGACCTCAGTGGATTGTTCGGCTTCAATTAAAAATCGTCCTTAATACTTTATTGATCAAACATCTGGATTTTAAATGATCGGATAAACAAGCAGAGCAGACATTAGCAGTAGCTTCTGCCCCAGTGTCTACCAGGGGAAACAGTGATTTTTTAACGAGAAACTTGATTTATTCAGGGGTTTTCATCAGTTTTTAAACAACAGGGAGTGCCTTTTTTTTGTAAGGAGACCTCTGTGGATAATTTGGCTTCTGTTAGAAACCTCCTGAACGATGAAAAACGAAATAATTCCTAACCAGGAGAATCTGATTGCAACAATGAACTTTCCATGATCAGCTATGACACCATACAAAAAATGGCAGTGTACTTCAATTTGATAATGTTGCCGTCCCCAGTCACATGAAAATTTAAATATTTTACTCTAGCCTCCTAAAGCTGCCGTTATCCCACCTGACGTATCAAAAACCAAAACCTGGAAGAGGCTAGATGTTTCATGCTAAC
Source organism: Harpagifer antarcticus (assembly GCA_902827135.1). NCBI lineage: Eukaryota > Metazoa > Chordata > Actinopteri > Perciformes > Harpagiferidae > Harpagifer > Harpagifer antarcticus. The sequence goes on from CADEHL010001289.1 coordinate 199,532, forward strand.
AGTATCAGTAAACCTGGACCCTCTGTGAGCGTTCAGAGAGATCAGAGTTGTTCTGCTTCTTCCTCTGAATCACTGCTGTTATCCAGAGAATCCTCCTCTTCTGCATACTGAGCCATCTCCTCTTTCTCCCTGCGCTGCTGCAGCTCCTCCAGACCCAGGAACGTTTTCAAACAAAGCAGCCAACGCCTCCACATCACTGAGAGAAACAGGAGGGGAGATGTTATCCAATTTGTTGTGTTGTGTTATTTAGAAAGAGCCTTTTCTTCCGAATGCTGGCTTTAATAATAACTATATCATCAGACAATAAGAAGGCTTTGAATCCAAGTTTTACAACATTCATTGCGTTCATAATGATGTCTTTAAATACATGTATGACTGTTCACAATGTTTTTTCTGTGAGAGCTGTGAGAGAACCAGAATAATAACACTCTGGGTATTAAAACCAAAATCAAGAGCTTTTAAAAGCCTA
>CADEHL010001289.1:205000-206295 GCA_902827135.1 Harpagifer antarcticus
GATATGCCTGGTTACATATCACAGGAAGTAGGAGAATAAAATACATGTTTTGCGATTATTTCTCAGCATGTAAACTCCTGAAATAAATCTAAAACCCCACCAAGACACAAAGAGGCTCCTGCAGAAGAAGCACTGGATGTACTTCTCTACCTCAAAACAGCTTTATAAATATACAAACTTGAATACATGTTGCATTCCTTACCTTTAAATCTCCTTCCTCTGCGATAGTTTTCGCGGTGCAGTGTTAGAAAACGGTTATTTGTGGAGGAAACACATGTAGTGAAATATAAGGAAGTTATGTTCATGTTAATGCAACAACACTACTTCCTTCCTGGATCTCTCGCCTCTGATTGGACGAGCTCACTTTCTCGCTGCCTTCAAAATAAAAGCATCAACCCATACATGTAGATTTACTCCACATGTTTTTCGTTTTCATACAACTAGAATACATTTTCAAAACATTATCTTCCTATTTGTTATACTAGCTTTTAATTTAACATTATTTCTAGAATATTCGTGTTTTTTGTTTTGTGAACTACTTTGAAAAGCCAACTACTCTTAACGTATATCACGTCTACTCCGGTCTACTCTTGGAAAAATACGATATCGGTTAATATGTATATATTTAACATATCTATTCTGCTCAGATATCTGTATATATGTACATCCTACCAGATCTTACAGGGTGTCCGCGGGGGGTCTTAAAAAGTATTGAAAGTTGATACATCAATTTAGCGAAAATGAAAGCTATTAAAAAAAAGAATTAAACGGCATTTCCCAAGGTCTTACATTTTGTATCTTATCACAAAGTAAAGTTCTATAAGAATCACTACACACATATGTATTTGTGTGTATAAATGCTTTTGTTTTATCAAATATTTTATTTTATTTATTTATTTAATTTATTTATTTATTTTATTTATTTTATTTATTTTATTTATTTTATATATTTATTTAATTTATTTAATTTATTTAATTTATTTAATTTTATTTATTCTTATTTTTATTGTATGTATTTATTGTATTGTTTTGATACATTTTATTTATGTTATCCCCTGTAGTCCAGCAGATGGCAGTAGGGCTCCAAATCAACGGCAAAAAAACCCGTCTGCGCATGCGTACTCCGGCACACCGGTTAGAAAACAATGGAGTCAGACGTACACACCGGACTGTCTTAAATAACGGAATCAATAAGCACTTTTATACACCAGCATTATAAAATAAGAGCGGAGGTTAAACCCAGGAAACTGTGACACCGTCTACAAATGATTAAACTTTAAAGAAATACTGCTTAA
>CADEHL010001290.1:0-17500 GCA_902827135.1 Harpagifer antarcticus
GTACTAGAGTAAAAGTAGAAGTACAGGTGGAACTAAAGTCTGATTTAACACTTGGTTATATTTCACATCATTCATCCAGATCTGTAAAGTAACTAAAGGTATAAATACATGGAGAGGAGGAAAAGTACACCATGTACCTCTGAACTGTAGACGAGGACAAGTACACCATGTACCTCTGAACTGTAGAGGAGAAGAAGAACAAAGTAGCAAAACATTGAAGTATCTCAAAATTGTACCCAAGTATAGTACTTGTTGTGTTGATGAACTTAGTTGCTTCACACCAGTGGCTATACAGATAGAAAGACTAAGCCTTGAACAGAGGCATGGAAATACATTTTCAAAATGCTCAACACACAGTGCTGCCAAAATGATAAACTGACTGCTACACAATTAAAATAAATGCTTTTATATATTTCTATTAGATGTGACTCTTTAACGTTTCTGTTATTATTAACGGCTGCTTTAGTTGCTCTGAATGCTAACATCCTGTTATTCCTCATTTTAAAGCCGATATTCTGTGGGGTCGGGGGATCGGATCCTTCTCACCTTTTTCATACCTGATGAGTTTGCATGCCTGGAGATATTAAGTCACACTAAGTCTATATGTTGAGATGAACACAGTATTTTGAGGTTTTATGTAAGCATTTTGAGACACTAAGTCATTTAGGTGCGATATAAAGTCAGTAATTTGAGATATAAAGTCAGTAATTTGAGATAAAAGTCACTTTTTGAGATAATAATTCACTAGTGAGACTAGAAAAGAAAAGGGGTTGAACTGAATTCCCTCCCTCATACTGAGTGCTGTCTGTCCGCCCCCCCCCCCCTCCCCCCCCCCCCCCCCCATCGGGTAGATAAAGAGTCTCTCCAGAGCCTCTCGTCTCACTGACTGAGTCTCTGAGTTCCTGAACAGCAGCTTCTCCTCAACGCTCTGCGAACAGGTAGATCATATCTTCGGGGGTTTTACCTCCAGTTTCAAGTCTCTCTCATCATGTGCTCAGCAGCTGCAGTGTAGATATGGAGATGAGAAACTGAGTCTCAAATGCAAGAGGAACCAATGAGGTGTTTCTGACTTCTTCTGTCAGACAGCAGAACAATGTGAGCCAAGGAAAGAAAGATATTTAGGATCAAAATGATGTTATTTAAAGGAAAACCTGCCTTTCATGAAGCATATTCAGTACTTAAGTAAAGGTAGAAGTACTCAGATCTTGTACTTAAGTAAAGGTAGAAGTACTCAGGTCTTGTACTTAAGTAAAGGTAGAAGTACTCAGGTCTTGTACTTAAGTAAAGGTAGAAGTACTCAGGTCTTGTACTTAAGTAAAGGTAGAAGTACTCAGATCTTGTTCTTGAGTAAAAGTAGAAGTACTCAGATCTTGTACTTAAGTAAAGGTAGAAGTACTCAGATCTTGTACTTAAGTAAAGGTAGAAGTACTCAGATCTTGTTCTTGAGTAAAAGTAGAAGTACTCAGATCTTGTACTTAAGTAAAGGTAGAAGTACTCAGATCTCGTACTTAAGTAAAGGTAGAAGTACTCAGATCTTGTACTTAAGTAAAGGTAGAAGTACTCAGATCTTGTACTTAAGTAAAGGTAGAAGTACTCAGATCTTGTACTTAAGTAAAGGTAGAAGTATTCAGATCTTGTACTTGAGTAAAAGTAGAAGTACTCAGATCTTGTACTTTAGTAAAAGTAGAAGTACTCAGATCTTGTTCTTGAGTAAAAGTAGAAGTACTCAGATCTTGTACTTGAGTAAAAGTAGAAGTACTCAGATCTTGTACTTTAGTAAAAGTAGAAGCACTCAGATCTTGTTCTTGAGTAAAAGTAGAAGTACTCAGATCTTGTACTTTAGTAAAAGTAGAAGTACTCAGATCTTGTTCTTGAGTAAAAGTAGAAGTACTCAGATCTTGTACTTGAGTAAAAGTAGAAGTACCAGAGTATTGGTCCATGTCAGAATAATATATATGATATGTTTTATAATGATTGATCATGAAAGTGTTCTCAAAGCTGGTAAAGGAGCAGCTAGTTTGAAATACTTTGCAGGTTGTGAATTTACTTTAAAGTCTGATTTAAGAGCTGATTAAATATTAACGCGTTCTCCGAATGTTCAACCCGGTGTGAACGCACGCCTCTTAAAGCTTCACACGCTGAGCTGCTGCAGGTGTTTGTCCTTCAGTTCCTCCCACACTGAGAGCAGGACGCTAACATGCTAACAGTGCGTGTCCTCCAATCAGGAATGACTTTCATAAAGTGCTTTAACCTTAATGCAATGTACAGTCTTAGTTTTATATCAATATAATAATGTTAGTGCTGTTATGCAGGGTGTGTGGAGCAGATGCACACTGCTTACAGTATGTAAATGAATGCAATGAAAAATAAATCAATATTATTAATATTTTATTTTATTTGAGTTCATTTATGCATTATTATTATTTTAGAGATTATTTTATTTATTTTGTATTATTATTTCATTATTTTAGATTTTTCTTTTTTAACTGATCCATTATTGAAACAATGAATAATGCCTATTTTTTTAAATATTTAATTTGGATGGAAATATGAGTAGCACAACCCTCATTTTAAGAGTTTTTAAATGTATTTTCTGACCTGTTAGTCCCAGGATGCGTCTGCTGTTTTCTCTGAGTCTCCTATTGGCTCTGCTGCATGTGACCTCCTGTCTGCTGATTGGAGCGTTCAACATTAAACAGTTTGGAGACAAGAAGTCGTCCAACTCGACTCTGATGGACCTCATCAGCACGGTCAGGAACTGAAATCTGCATCCAATATTTCTGAATATGTGAATAATGTGACTTTGTATTTCAAATGGCTGACTTATTATCTTAACATGATGATTTAAAGGTCCCCTGTTATATTGTTTCTCATCAATGTATCACAGGTCTCTGATATATCCAGAGCCTGTCTCTGATTGGCTGAAACACCAAACAGATCATTGCAGCATTACCCATAATCCCCTCTGTTTCAGCCCTGTTACTTTAGATGAAAATAAGGAGCCCCTCCCCACGCCCCTCTGAGAGAGATTTGGTTACAAAGAACTCTATAGGCGCATTCACACCGCAGTACTTTTCCCACAAAGGTTCATGAGAACTCTTTAGTTCTCATGAACTAAGTTCAGATCGCGTTCACACCGGAAAAAGTCTCTGGGGGAGGATTAGGCAAATGAAGCCGCTGACGTCACTTCTTCTTCTTCTGCTTTGGGTTTACTGGCAGGCCGCAAACAACTTCACGGCGTATACTGCCGCCCGGAGTCCCCGGCCGGAAGTCCCCGGAGTTGTAAGAGGACTTCAGTAGAAGCTGCTGGGACTCCCAGCAGCTTCTACTGAAGCCTTCCGAGTAAATCGCCAGAACACCGACACCTCCTCATCTCCACCGCTCCCATGTTTTATTTTGTGTTGCTATAAGTTAGTCTCTCTGCGTTTCTGCGCTGGGCTAATGCTAATGCTAATGCGAGGATAATAATGCTAATGCGAGGATAATAAAATGGCGGCTTCACAAAACTTTTTGGAAGTTTTACGGGGCGTGGTTTGCAATCCGCCCAGCCAATCAGAAATATAGCTCTTTTCTCACAAGAGAGCCGCTCGAAAGTCCCTGCTCTCTAGCAGGGACTTTCGAGCGGGTAAAAAGGTTCTCATTAACTCATTTTAGTACCGGCTCTTTTTGGTGTGAACGCGATAAAAGAGTTCGCATGAACCTTTGTGGGAAAAGTACCGCAGTGTGAATGCGCCTAATGGTGCTCTAGGAGGAGGGGGGGGGGGACAAAACATCGTTATGACATCACAAAGTGGCCAAAATCTGATCAGCTCATTTTCAGACAGGTTTTTATAGAAATGGATCAAAAAGAGAGAAAATCTTTGTTCCTGAAACTTTCAGAGTCTCTTTCCACAGAGGGGACACATGTTGATGTAGAAGAGACATGGAGAAGAGGGGACACATGTTGATGTAGAAGAGACATGAAGAAGAGGGGACACATGTTGATGTAGAAGAGACATGAAGAAGAGGGGACACATGTTGATGTAGAAGAGACATGGAGAAGAGGGGACACATGTTGATGTAGAAGAGACATGAAGAAGAGGGGACACATGTTGATGTAGAAGAGACATGGAGAAGAGGGGACACATGTTGATGTAGAAGAGACATGAAGATGAGGGGACACATGTTGATATAGAAGAGACATGGAGAAGAGGGGACACGTGTTGATGTAGAAGAGACATGGAGAAGAGGGGACACGTGTTGATGTAGAAGAGACATGAAGAAGAGGGGACACATGTTGATGTAGAAGAGACATGGAGAAGAGGGGACACATGTTGATGTAGAAGAGACATGAAGAAGAGGGGACACATGTTGATGTAGAAGAGACATGAAGAAGAGGGGACACATGTTGATGTAGAAGAGACATGGAGAAGAGGGGACACATGTTGATGTAGAAGAGACATGAAGAAGAGGGGACACATGTTGATGTAGAAGAGACATGAGGAAGAGGGGACACATGTTGATGTAGAAGAGACGTGAAGAAGAGGGGACACATGTTGATGTAGAAGAGACATGAAGAAGAGGGGACACATGTTGATGTAGAAGAGACATGAAGAAGAGGGGACACATGTTGATGTAGAAGAGACATGGAGAAGAGGGGACACATGTTGATGTAGAAGAGACATGAAGAAGAGGGGACACATGTTGATGTAGAAGAGACATGGAGAAGAGGGGACACGTGTTGATGTAGAAGAGACATGAAGAAGAGGGGACACATGTTGATGAAGAAGAGACATGAAGAAGAGGGGACACATGTTGATGTAGAAGAGACATGAAGGAGAGGGGGACACATGTTGATGAAGAAGAGACATGAAGAAGAGGGGACACATGTTGATGTAGAAGAGACATGAAGAAGAGGGGACACATGTTGATGTAGAAGAGACATGAAGAAGAGGGGACACATGTTGATGTAGAAGAGACATGAAGAAGAGGGGACACATGTTGATGTAGAAGAGACATGAAGAAGAGGGGACACATGTTGATGTAGAAGAGACATGAAGAAGAGGGGACACATGTTGATTGTAGAAGAGACATGGAGAAGAGGGGACACATGTTGATGTAGAAGAGACATGAAGAAGAGGGGACACATGTTGATGTAGAAGAGACATGGAGAAGAGGGGACACATGTTGATGTAGAAGAGACATGAAGAAGTGGATTTTGCAGAATAGGTGAACTTTAAAATCTAAAATTACTGACATAGTAACTACATTTTCTCAGATTGTCCATCGCTATGACATCGTTCTGATCCAGGAGGTCAGAGACAGCGATCTGTCAGCAACCAAAAGACTCATGGACAGTGTCAACAAGTAAGAATTAAGAAAAGTGGCGGATCAAAATAGCCTATAGTGCGATATCCAAATCACAGTAAATGCAATATATATTTGGTAAATCTGTGTGTGTGTGTGTGCAACCCTGTCAGGGTTGGTGTGTCTGTGTGTCTTCCCAGAGCTTCTTCTCAGTACAAGTACATCGTCAGTGAGCCTTTGGGTCGCAGCACCTATAAGGAGCAATACCTCTTCCTCTACAGGTGAGACACAAACAACTACTAAATATTTGTATTTTTAAAGTTTCATTTACTTGAGATTTGCACAGAGTTTCTATGAGTAAGAGATACTGTTTCAAAACGTCTTGCCCCATGTTTCCTCTCCAGGGAGCAGACGGTGTCCGTGGTTAAAAACTTCACCTACGATGACAAGATGGACGCCTTCAGCAGAGAGCCCTTTGTGGTCATGTTCACCTCCAAACAGACGGGTAATAAAGAGAGAGAAACTGTTCTTTTAATCTTCGTGTCAAACAACTTTTATGATACTAACACGTTTAGTTCATCAGGATCATCTCCACACATTAACACCACTTTATGATTTCTGAAGTAAAAAGCTAACGGCTATAAAGGAACTACAGCACGGTCACATGACTTCACGTCACCTCCGCTAAGCTAAAAGTGGCTAATGTTGGGCTATAAAGGAACTACAGCACGGTCACATGACTTCACTTCACCACCGCTAAGCTAAAGGAGGCTAATGTTGGGCTATAAAGGAACTACAGCACGGTCACATGACTTCACGTCACCACCGCTAAGCTAAAGGTGGCTAATGTTGGGTTATAAAAGAACTACAGCACGGTCACATGACTTCACGTAACCACCGCTAAGCTAAAGGTGGCTAATGTTGGGCTATAATGGAACTACAGCACGGTCACATGACTTCACGTCACCACCGCTAAGCTAAAGGTGGCTAATGTTGGGTTATAAAGGAACTACAGCACGGTCACATGACTTCACGTCACCACCGCTAAGCTAAAGGTGGCTAATGTCTGGCTATAAAGGAACTACAGCTCGGTCACATGACTTCACGTCACCACCGCTAAGCTAAAGGTGGCTAATGTTGGGTTATAAAAGAACTACAGCACGGTCACATGACTTCACGTAACCACCGCTAAGCTAAAGGTGGCTAATGTTGGGCTATAATGGAACTACAGCACGGTCACATGACTTCACGTCACCACCGCTAAGCTAAAGGTGGCTAATGTTGGGTTATAAAGGAACTACAGCACGGTCACATGACTTCACGTCACGACCGCTAAGCTAAAGGAGGCTAATGTTGGGTTATAAAGGAACTACAGCACGGTCACATGACTTCACTTCACCACCGCTAAGCTAAAGGTGGCTAATGTCTGGCTATAAAGGAACTACAGCTCGGTCACATGACTTCACGTCACCACCGCTAAGCTAAAGGTGGCTAATGTTGGGTTATAAAGGAACTACAGCACGGTCACCTGACTTCACTTCACCACCGCTAAGCTAAAGGCGGCTAATGTTGGGTTATAAAGGAACTACAGCACGGTCACATGACTTCACGTCACCACCGCTAAGCTAAAGGCGGCTAATGTTGGGTTATAAAGGAACTACAGCATGGTCACATGACTTCAGGTCACTACCGCTAAGCTAAAGGTGGCTAATGTTGGCCATGATGACGTTTACTCGTCTAATTTGGACACTTGTTAGCAACCTCTGTTTTTAAATTCACCAGAGGGGTATTTTATGTTAACAAAATGTTAAAACCTCTCCAGCTTGTGTTAACCTCAGACTAAAAACACATTCATAAAACCCTTGACCTCCAGACCAGGGGACAGGAAGTGCTAATATCTAAAAGGCTTACTTCTACAGAATGTCTGACATATCCAAAGGCTTTAAACTGGTCTCTTATTTCTTTTCTCTCCAGCTGTGAAGGACTTTGTTCTGATTCCTCAGCACACGTCTCCGGACTCGGCTGTAAAGGAAGTGAATTCCCTCTTCGACGTGGTGACCGATGTCCGCGCTCGCTGGAACACCGATGTAAAACCTCTATAAAAATCATTTCAGAAACTGTGTAGTTAAGATGTGACCAGATAATACATTTGAGCCATTCCCCCTTTTCCTGCAGAACATCCTTCTGTTGGGCGACTTCAACGCCGGCTGCTCTTATGTTTCCGGTGCCGACTGGCAGCAGATCCGCCTCTTCACTGATAAGAGTTTCCATTGGCTGATCAAAGACGATGTTGACACTACGGTCTCAGAGAACACTAACTGCCCTTACGACAGGTGGACACACACAGAAAACTTACATTTACATGCACTTACAGCAGAGATGTCAAACGTTCACACATCCTTTACTCAAGTAGAATTAGTGTTTAAAAATACTCTGGAAAAAGTAGAAGTACTGACTAAACTTCTGCACTCAAGTGAAAGTAAAGAGGCTTTGAAATGTACTTCAGTAAAAAGTACCCATAGCTAGCAGCTGTTTTAAAGAGTACCTGACCTCCCTTTATATTAATAGAACAATAATGTCATTGTTAGCTAATGAATGTTTCCATGCTGAACAACGGCAACATGACAACGTTTCCATTGGTCCCTCTTCTTTAGAGAAGACCAGGAAGTGATGGATACACGGATCGTGTTCAAATCAATAGGCACGCAATGACTCTAAAGAATAATGATCACGCATCAAACACACATTCAGACTAAAGGAACCAGCTGTTTGGAAAATGAGAGAAGTAGAAAGTACAGGTATTTGAGTTCAACATGTAAGAAGTAGAAAGTACAGGTATTTGAGTTCAACATGTAAGAAGTAGAAAGTACAGGTATTTGAGTTCAACATGTAAGAAATAGAAAGTACAGGTATTTGAGTTCAACATGTAAGAAGTAGAAAGTACAGGTATTTGAGTTCAACATGTAAGAAGTAGAAAGTACAGGTATTTGAGTTCAACATGTAAGAAGTAGAAAGTACAGGTATTTGTGTTCAATATGTAAGAAGTAGAAAGTACAGGTATTTGTGTTCAACATGTAAGAAGTAGAAAGTACAGGTATTGAGTTCAACATATGAGAAAGTAGAAAGTACAGGTATTTGTGTTCAACATGTAAGAAGTAGAAAGTACAGGTATTTGAGTTCAACATGTAAGAAGTAGAAAAGTACAGGTATTTGTGTTCAACATGTAAGAAGTAGAAAGTACAGGTATTTGAGTTCAACATGTAAGAAGTAGAAAGTACAGGTATTTGTGTTCAACATGTAAGAAGTAGAAAGTACAGGTATTTGTGTTCAACATGTAAGAAGTAGAAAGTACAGGTATTTGAGTTCAACATGTAAGAAGTAGAAAGTACAGGTATTTGTGTTCAACATGTAAGAAGTAGAAAGTACAGGTATTTGAGTTCAAATGTAAGAAGTAGAAAGTACAGGTATTTTGGTTTCAACATGTAAGAAGTAGAAAGTACAGGTATTTGTGTTCAACATGTAAGAAGTAGAAAGTACAGGTATTTGAGTTCAACATGTAAGAAGTAGAAAGTACAGGTATTTGTGTTCAACATGTAAGAAGTAGAAAGTACAGGTATTTGTGTTCAACATGTAAGAAGTAGAAAGTACAGGTATTTGAGTTCAACATGTAAGAAGTAGAAAGTACAGGTATTTGGGTTCAACATGTAAGAAGTAGAAAGTACAGGTATTTGGGTTCAACATGTAAGAAGTAGAAAGTACAGGTATTTGGGTTAAACATGTAAGAAGTAGAAAGTACAGGTATTTGGATTCAACATGTAAGAAGTAGAAAGTACAGGTATTTGTGTTCAACATGTGAGAAGTATAAAGTACAGGTATTTGAGTTCAACATGTAAGAAGTAGAAAGTACAGGTATTTGGGTTCAACATGTAAGAAGTAGAAAGTACAGGTATTTGTGTTCAACATGTGAGAAGTAGAAAGTACAGGTATTTGAGTTCAACATATGAGAAGTAGAAAGTACAGGTATTTGTGTTCAACATGTAAGAAGTAGAAAGTACAGGTATTTGTGTTCAACATGTAAGAAGTATAAAGTACAGGTATTTGAGTTCAACATGTAAGAAGTAGAAAGTACAGGTATTTGGGTTCAACATGTAAGAAGTAGAAAGTACAGGTATTTGTGTTCAACATGTGAGAAGTAGAAAGTACAGGTATTTGAGTTCAACATATGAGAAGTAGAAAGTACAGGTATTTGTGTTCAACATGTAAGAAGTAGAAAGTACAGGTATTTGTGTTCAACATGTAAGAAGTAGAAAGTACAGGTATTTGAGTTCAACATGTAAGAAGTAGAAAGTACAGGTATTTGTGTTCAACATGTAAGAAGTAGAAAGTACAGGTATTTGTGTTCAACATGTAAGAAGTAGAAAGTACAGGTATTTGTGTTCAACATGTAAGAAGTAGAAGTACAGGTATTTGTGTTCAACATGTAAGAAGTAGAAAGTACAGGTATTTGAGTTCAACATGTAAGAAGTAGAAAGTACAGGTATTTGAGTTCAACATGTAAGGAAGTAGAAAGTACAGGTATTTGTGTTCAACATGTAAGAAGTAGAAAGTACAGGTATTTGGGTTCAACATGAGAGAAGTAGAAAGTACAGGTATTTGAGTTCAACATGTAAGAAGTAGAAAGTACAGGTATTTGAGTTCAACATGTAAGAAGTAGAAAGTACAGGTATTTGAGTTCAACATGTAAGAAGTAGAAAGTACAGGTATTTGAGTTCAACATGTAAGAAGTAGAAAGTACAGGTATTTGAGTTCAACATGTAAGAAGTAGAAAGTACAGGTATTTGAGTTCAACATGTAAGAAGTAGAAAGTACAGGTATTTGAGTTCAACATGTAAGAAGTAGAAAGTACAGGTATTTGGGTTCAAAATATAAGAAGTCAAAGTAAAAAGTCATCAGAAAAATAAGTAGTAGAGTAAAGTACTGATACCAGAAAAATGTACTTAAGTACAGTAACAAAGTATTTGTTCTCCACCACTTCCACCTCTGACACACACAAAGCACCAATGGAAGTAAGCCAGCAAATGATTGTAGTGGACAAACAGTGGTACTACACTTCAGTGTACATTTTGTGACGTAATAAGGTCCAAACTGGCTTTTTCCCATTGACTCGCATCGGGTTGGAACCATCTGTAAATCAGCAAATATTTAGGGCTTTTATTTTGAAAAACAAGCCTCCTCCTGGACAATCTGTAACAATACAGTTTCTTTCTGGGGCTTTTATTTTGAAAGACAAGCTTCCTCCTGTACAACCTGTAACAACAGTTTTCTTTCTTGGGCTTTTATTCTTAAAAACAAGCCTCATCCTGGACAATCTGTAACAATACAGTTTTCCTTCTGGGGCTTTTATTTTGAAAAGTATGCCTCCTCCTGTACAACCTGTTACAATACAGTTTCTTTCTGGGGCTTTTATTTTGAAAGACAAGCTTCCTCCTGTACAACCTGTTACAATTCAGTTTCTTTCTGGGGCTTTTATTTTGAAAGACAAACCCCATTCAGGACAATCCAACAATACAGTCTTTTTCTGGGGCTTTTATTTTGAAAAACAAGCCTCACCTAGAACTCCCAGTACAATCACTAAAAAAGCCCTACTTTAAATCATTAGGTCGTAAAAACCAACCCTCTTAATTCCTCTTGTATCCCTGTTTCTGCAGGATTGTGGTCACAGCTGACATGAACAAAGGAGTGGTTTCCAGCAGCGCTAAGGTCTACAACTACATGCTGGACCTGCAACTCAGCCACAGTCTGGTAAAAAACTACTTTCATTCTCCTCTATAGTTTAACTCATTGCTGCTGTAAGGTACACAATCGTCTTTTTAGAAGTGTAAAGGTCTATGAAGAGCAACTTTGCACATGCTGAAGATATTGATTAGACTTCCAGTAGCTGCATCATCTGAACAAGGAGGTGTCAAACGCTTTCTTTTTTTAATTAATAGTTCAACATGTTGAGAAATACGCTTATTGTGAAAACACACCACCGCAAAGCTCAGCCAATCAAAAAGAGGGAGATCTAGTTTCATATTTGGCGCCTACATGCAACTAATACCTGCAGCCAATCAGAGTCCTGTGACATGTTGACATACATAACATATCATAGGCAGTCCCGCAAGCAGCCTGTTAGCTTAGCATTACTCTGTCCAGCGGTAACTCAACTTCTAGTTTGTTCAGAGAGGAAATGATTGGTCCCAGAGAAGAAACTGTCCTACAGCCTAAGGAAGTACTTTTGTATTGCTTTTTTGTTCATTTCCAAACATTTGGACTACCGATGTTGCAAATGTATTATCTCTTCAATTTACACACGGCATCTATTGCAATGGAGCGTGAGATGGGCCGGAGAATCGGAGCAGCGGGAGCGGTACTGCAGTCGCTTTACCGCACCGTTGTGACGAAAAGGGAGCTGAGCCAGAAGGCAAAGCTCTCTGTCTACCGGGCCATTTTCGTTCCTACCCTCACCTATGGTCCTGAAGGATGGGTCATGACCCAAAGAACCAGATCGCGGATACAATCGGCCGAGATGGGTTTCCTCCGCAGGGTGGCTGGCGTCTCCCTTAGGGATAAGGTGAGAAGTTCGGTCATCCGGGAGGGACTCGGAGTTGAACCGCTCCTCCTTCGCGTCGAAAGGAGCCAGTTGAGGTGGTTCGGGCACCTAGTTAGGATGCCACCTGGGCGCCTCCCTAGGGAGGTGTTCCAGGCACGTCCAGCTGGGAGGAGACCGAGGGGTAGACCTCGGACCAGGTGGAGGGATTATATCTCTTCTGGCCTGGGAGCGCCTTGGGACCCCCCAGTCAGAGCTGGGTGATGAGGGGAAAGGAACGTTTGGGGCTCTCTGCTGGAACGAGACCCCCGAGACCCGACCACGGAGAAGCGGGAGAAGATGGATGGATCAATTGTACGTCTGTCCGTCCTGGGAGAGGGATCCCTCCTCTGCTGCTCTCCCTGAGGTTTCTCCATGTTCCCTTTAAACTGTGGGTTTTCTCCAGAAGTTTTTCCTTGTACGATGTGAGGGTCTAAGGACAGAGGGTCTAAGGACAGAGGGTCTGAGGACAGAGGGTCTAAGGATAGAGGGTCTGAGGACAGAGGGTCTAAGGACAGAGGGTCTAAGGATAGAGGGTCTAAGGACAGAGGGTCTAAGGATAGAGGGTCTAAGGATAGAGGGTCTGAGGACAGAGGGTCTAAGGACAGAGGGTCTAAGGATAGAGGGTCTAAGGACAGAGGGTCTAAGGACAGAGGGTCTGAGGACAGAGGGTCTGAGGACAGAGGGTCTAAGGATAGAGGGTCTAAGGACAGAGGGTCTAAGGACAGAGGGTCTGAGGACAGAGGGTCTAAGGCCCGAGGGTCTGAGGACAGAGGGTGTGGTATTGTCATACTGATATTCTGTACAAACTGTGAAGTCCACTGAGACAAATGTAACATTTGTGATATTGTGCTATAAATAAACATTGATTGATTTTGTTTTTATAGTCTGAAATAAACGGCTGTTATATGTTCAGTGAGACAAAAAGCACGTATTGAAGTTTTGTTCTGTGTGTTCTCTCAGGCGTCGGGTGTGAGTGACCATTACCCTGTGGAGCTGCAGCTGTCCTGAGACCCAAGAACCGCTTCAAATACTTCCAGGAGGAATTTTAATTAGGATTACTCTAATTTCGGCCACCGTGCATCTTTGAATTTACCAAAAATAAACAAATTTGCTGATTATTCAATGAAAACGTTTCTTCTTGGATCTGGAAAAAGTCTCTTATTGTCTTGTGTAGAAGGTCTTTAAAAAAGGTATATAGACGCTTCTATTGGCTAGCGCTCAAACACATTGTAGGCTGAGGGGCGGGCCATCTCTAATCGGATGACCAATCACAACAGAGCCGGCGAGCAAACCGATCAGAGACACTACACGCTGATAAACACCTGAACATCAGCAGGAGAGGACTCTTTAAAGTAGAGACACTACATACTGATATACACCTGAACATCAGCAGGAGAGGACTCTTTAAAGTAGAGACACTACATACTGATATACACCTGAACATCAGCAGGAGAGGACTCTTTAAAGTAGAGACACTACATACTGATATACACCTGAACATCAGCAGGAGAGGACTCTTTAAAGTAGAGACACTACATACTGATATACACCTGAACATCAGCAGGAGAGGACTCTTTAAAGTAGAGACACTACGTACTGATATACACCTGAACATCAGCAGGAGAGGACTCTTTAAAGTAGAGACACTACATACTGATATACACCTGAACATCAGCAGGAGAGGACTCTTTAAAGTAGAGACACTACATGCTGATATACACCTGAACATCAGCAGGAGAGGACTCTTTAAAGTAGAGACACTACATACTGATATACACCTGAACATCAGCAGGAGAGGACTCTTTAAAGTAGAGACACTACATACTGATATACACCTGAACATCAGCAGGAGAGGACTCTTTAAAGTAGAGACACTACATACTGATATACACCTGAACATCAGCAGGAGAGGACTCTTTAAAGTAGAGACACTACATGCTGATATACACCTGAACATCAGCAGGAGAGGACTCTTTAAAGTAGAGACACTACATACAGATATACACCTGAACATCAGCAGGAGAGGACTCTTTAAAGTAGAGACACTACATACTGATATACACCTGAACATCAGCAGGAGAGGACTCTTTAAAGTAGAGACACTACATACTGATATACACCTGAACATCAGCAGGAGAGGACTCTTTAAAGTAGAGACACTACATACTGATATACACCTGAACATCAGCAGGCGAGGACTCTTTAAAGGGTTTTTTTCGAGAAGGTAGTGCCAAATTAAAGAAGTAACAATTTTGACAATCCATTATTTAATCACACCACAGTTCTCTAACCACATGAACACATGTTATCAGGCTAAAGCACATGTGTTGTTAGTCATGTTGTGTACATACATCTCACAGAAGTCCCAGGGTTACTTCCTCACCATTTGTGATGGTTCTTAAAAAGGTACAGACTAGGCACTTGGTGGAGAACTAGAAAACCATTCACAGTTTGTTTTACTAATGTTGAGTCTATTTCCAAAACATAGCTAACTGTGGGCTGAGGTGGAGCAGCAAGATAGGGGTAACTTCAACCAAAGTACTTTGACATTTGGAAAGAGAATGTCACTGAATCATTAGCGGTGGTGGAAGAAGTAACCCACTACTGACGTGAGAGCTCTAAAACAACACTGGCCAAATGTACCAAAACACCCCTATTCCAAATCAAACAGAAAATGACTTGATGTTTATAGATGCTGATTACTTATCCCTTAATTAGCTAATTGATTAATTGACGAAGTCGTTCTTGTAAAATTGTTTGCTAGTTTAATTAATAACAAAATACCATATCTTATTTAGGCAAATCTTCGTAAAGCAACTGCAAAATGAAAGTACAGTAATACGTACAAGTACCTACATGTTGCACATTCAGTACAATACTTGAGTAAATGTACTCCGTCACACAATCATTAGGAGTACGTCCATTGGTCGAACCGGTATGAAGGCGAACTGCAGAGCGACTCAAGGATCTTATCTTGACACCAATGAAAATATGAGACCAGATGTGTTTTTATATCCAACGTGACCCTAAAGAAAGTATACACGTTATTATTTCCCCTTCTCCTCTAGGCTCTTCTCTTTTTCAGCATCTCCATGTACCCGCCGAGAGACTTCTGGATGGAGTCTTTGGTGATGAAGTTGACAAAGTATTGGATGTCGGACTCTCTGTTGGACGTGAGCTTGTCGATGGTTTTCTTCCTCATCATGGATTTGGTGATCTGTCTGGCGTGGTCTGTGAAATGTGGAAATTAAGAGTTAGATCATCCTCAGATCAAGAACTAATGACGAGTGTCTTGGTAGGGAATTACTACCTAATGCTAGTTTTGCCAGAAACTGAGTAGATGTTGTGAGCAGTCGCTATTTTGTAAATACGCGAGGCTTTTATTTTGAAAAACATGCCTCTTTCTTTGCTTTCTGTAATTGTGTTGTTACTTTCTGTGTCTTTTATTTTGAAAAACATGCCTCTTTCTTTGCTTTCTGTAATTGTGTTGTTACTTTCTGTGTCTTTTATTTTGAAAAACATGCCTCTTTCTTTGCTTTCTGTAGGGATCTAGTAACTCTTTGGGACTTTTACTTTGAAAACCATACCTCATCCTGAGCTTCCTGTAATTGTGTCGTTATTTCCTGTCTTTTATTTTGAAAACATGCCTCTTACCCAAACTATGTCATAGAAATATAGTAACTCTAAAGGACATTTATTTTGAAAAAAAGGCTCATCCCGAGAATCTCTTTAGGATACAGTTACTCTATGGGGCTTTTATTCTGAAAAACAAGCCTCTTCCTCAGCTTCCTGTTACATTTCAGGTAATGTATGGGACTTTTATTTTGAAAAACATCTTCCTGAGCTCCATGTAAGGATAAAGTAACTATGGTGCATTTATTCTGAAATACAAGCCTAATTCTGAGCTACCTCTTCCAATACAGTGACTCTGTGGAGCTTTTATTTTGAAATCAAGCATCCTCTAGCTATGAGGAGAAAATACAATCAAATCGAAAGTTATCTAAGGAGCATATTGAATAAAATATAGTAATATAAAAAAGGTTAAGAGCTTAAAAGGTTAGAATACAAAATAAAGGACAGTCAGTAAAATGCGGGTGGGTTTGAGGCTTTTCTTAAAAACTGATTGATGCAGAGGTCCCATTGTTCTCTGGGAGCTGATTTAAATATCCCAACACACCTGGAATAGCCAGCCACCTGCTGATGGTCTGCGTTGCCGCGGCGATGACCTGGTCTTCAGGCTCCAGCTGGTCCACCAGTCCGATCTTCAGAGCATCAGCTGGTTTGTAGAGGAGTCCCAGCTGAAGGGCCATCTCTGTGGTCCGCTGGCCCACCGTGTTCTTCATGGTGTCCATAAACCTGCATACAACATCATCATCATCATCATCATCATCATCAGACAGTGTTTCTTAAAGTGGGGGCGCAGAGCCATGACAGGGGGGCGCGAGAGACCAGGAGAAAAACTTGTTATGACGTCGGCATGACCGGCGGAAGTTACACTTAGAAACCTATGAGGGCGCTGTAGGACACAGGTGTGTAATGTGCATGTTGAGGATGGAAGGTCAATAGGGGGCGCTAGGGGGTGCTGCAGCTCCCCCAGGATAGCCATAGCACCCCCTAGCACCCCCAAGAAATGTAAGTCTTTTTTATTTTTTATGTGTGAAATTCATAATTTGCAAAATGATTGATTAGAAAATAATATGCTACAGTACAGTATGTCTGGGTCTCTGTGTTTCATTCAAGCTCGGCTCTGTGTGTGTGTTTGGCACGAGCTATTTTGTGTGCGAGAGAGCGAGAGAGAGAGAGCGCACCGGTACCGGAGATCGTTGTTGTTAGCATCTGGTGCTAGCGAGCTACGCTAACGGATATAAGGAGTTTTTTTCAACAACAAGGTGGAGGAGAGTCCTCTCCTGTCAGACTGACACTCAGTGAGCTAAAGCAGGGGTTCCCAACCCCCGGTCCGCGGCCTACTGCCGGGCCGCGAAATAGCTGTGAGTTCATCGTAATATTTGCAAAATTATAAATATATAAAAATATTTTATCATAATATTTTTTTCAAAAGGTATTTTGAATGTTCGCACCTATACCAGTCATATTATTTCCTCCAGTAGCCTGGTTCATCTTTCACCAGAAAACCGTTGAAAATGGCTTTTATGATGTTCCGAGGGGTTCGGCGGCTCAGCCTGGTCTCAGCCTCTCGAGCGCACGAGAAAGTCACGGGTGCGCCAAGTAGGAAGAGGAGCGCACAGGAGACAACCGTTTGATCACAGACTGTTACGTTGATGTGGGGAAATGGCAGTGCAGACATTATTTGAGATATATTTCAAACTCGAACTTCATTTTAAGGACATGTCGCACAGGGGTGTAGAGCTATCTGTTTGTTGCATTAGCTTTTCTTTTTAATGACTGATTTGAAATGCCATTTTCTTAATGTCTTTCATTTTTTTGTAAAGCACTTTGAATTGCCTTGTGTTGAAAAGTGCTATATAAATATATATATACACACACATCTCTACACACACCGAACTGCCCGATTACTCCCCCTTTTATGAAGGAGATGTCCAGTCACCAAGGCGCATGATGTGT
>CADEHL010001290.1:20000-82500 GCA_902827135.1 Harpagifer antarcticus
GCTGCAGGCTCATTGCAGCCACTGAGGCTCATTGCAGCCACTCAGGATCATTGCAGCCACTGAGGCTCATTGCAGCCACTGAGGCTCATTGCAGCCACTGAGGCTCATTGCAGCCACTGAGGCTCATTGCAGCCACTCATGCTCATTGCAGCCACTCAGGCTCATTGCAGCCACTGAGGCTCATTGCAGCCACTCTGCAGCCACTGAGGCTCATTGCAGCCACTCAGGCTCATTGCAGCCACACGGGCTGTGATAGGACACACTTACCAAATATCAGCATTTTCTTTGCAAAGTGGCGTAAAGTATTAGAAGTTATTGTTCTAGCAAAGGGATTTTATTATGCATTTCTTTGTTTGAGCACATAGACTTATGGAGCATTGTTTTATTATCACTGTTCTAGCAAAGGAATGCTCACGTTCTTATTGATGTATTTTAATAAATGTATGTTATTATAGTTTTCTTAAAATAGCTCTATCTGTGAACATGTTGGTTCAAGGTTTGTATTGGTCACGTATGACGATGAAAATCTGAGGTCCTGAGCTCCTCCAACAGAGCAACACAATAACTCAGAGAGAAATACTGAAAGTAAACTTGTGAAATTCCAACAATTGATAATTCCTCACCAGAAAGGAGCCACGATGCCCAGCTGCGTCTCGTTGAGGCCGATGTTGTAGCGAGGGTTATCCGCCATTATCCTGTAGTCACACGTCATGGCCATCAGACAGCCTCCGGCCGGGCTGGAGCCCTGAGAGACACACTTTATTAAACTGATGATGTCAAGGTGGAGCCTCCTACTGTGGACGGAGAACGTGGAGGAAATTCATATCGACTGAGACGGCAAGAAACACAACATGAAGAGAAATGGTCAACGTTTAAGATTCAAACCAGCGACAAGGAATACTGACTGATTGAGAGGAACCGTTCTGACGAATGAGAATGTGACTATTTTATATTATCTCTGTATTTGTATCTATAGTTGTATAGCTCGTGTCCTCACAAACACTGAAAGAGTGGACATCAGTCCGGTTTTTAAGTCTTTACACTGGTTTCCAGTCGGCCAAAGAATTGACTTTAAAGCACTGAATGCTGAACGATCTCCTGCATAACTATGAACCATCCAGGAGTCTCAGGTCTTCGGGGACGGGTCTGCTCTCTGCTGCAAGAGACAGAACTAAACATGGAGAAGCAGCGTTTAGTTTGTATGCCCGACCATCTGGAACAAACTGAATCCTGCAGGTCCGCTGCTAAATCAAGATGAAAGACGTATCTTTTTGACGCAGCGTTTGGATGAATTCACAGTGCAGTTTTATCGTGTTTATTTCATTATCTTTGCTTTTTAAAATGCCTGTCTTTAAATGCCTTATAATGTGCTTCCACTGTATTTGTTCTTAAATGCCTTTCATTTTATTTTGTAAAGCACTTTGGGTTGCCGTGTGCTGAAAGGTGATGTGTAAATTGCCTATTGCATTGTTTGGGTTGTCATGTACGTGCACAGCTGTTTTTGTATCTAATAGAATCTAAAGTTAGTGGGTTTTGTACCTACATTGATCGCAGCGATAGTGACCATGTTGGAGCCGTAGAGCTTCAGCCACATCTCCTGAACGGATCTCCAGAACGCTCCACAATGTTCCGGACTCTTCCCGTACATCTCCGTGATGTCCAGCCCGGCGGAGAACACCTTCGGCTGAGCCTGAAGTCACACACTCAGGGTCAATTATCATTGCAAATTGTATGAGGGCTTTTATTTTGAAAAACATGTATATTACTGAGCTTCTTGTAAGGATAGTTACTCTATGGGGCTTTTATTATGAAAAACATGCTTCTTAGTGAGCTTCCAGTAAGGATATAGTAAGTCTATGGGGCTTTTATTTTGAAAAACTAGCATCTTCCTGAGCTTCCTGAAAGGATAAAGCTCCTCTATGGGGGCTTTATTTTGAAAAACATGCCTCTTGCATTGACTCCTGCTAGGTTACAACTACTCTAAGGGGCTTTTATTCTGAAAAAACATGCCTGATCCCAATTCCTGCTTGGATAAAGCTTCTCTATGGGGCTTTCATTTTTGAAAAATGTGCTTCTTCCGTATATTCCTGCTAGGATACAGCTACTCCATGGGGCTTTTATTTTGAAAAACATGTCTCATACTGAGCTTCTTGTAGATATACGGTTACTCTTCTATGGGGCTTTTATTTTGAAAAGAATAAGCCTCATCCTGTTACTCCTGCTACGACACAGCTACTCTATGGGGCTTTTATTTTGAAAAGAATAAGCCTCATCCTCTGCTAGGATACAGCTACTCTATGGGGCTTTTATTTTGAAAGAAAAGAAGCGTGTAAGTATCATCAATGTTTGTTTGACACAGAGATTATTTTCTGCAATAATCCAAAATCTATAGACAGTTTGCTTCCCACTGTACCGAGGTGATGATGAGGCCTCGGCAGCTCTTATCCATCTCCAGCTTCTCCACACTGATGCACAGCTCGGTGAGGAAGTCTAAACTGAGGCTGTTGACCGGAGGACTCTGCATGTGCATCACAGCCACACCTGCGCACGCACACACGAGAAAATAAAATAAAATACAGGGAATATGTAACGGCAGATTAGGATCCTCAAAAGACGCCCTTTTTTACTTGACCCCGACACACACACACGATATATTTCAATGTTTACCTGTGCTCTGGTCGAACTCCACTCTGATCTTGGGAGGCGTGGAGTAGTTTCTCTGCTGAGGGACGAGGAGAGGAGACACACACATTCTGATATCACTGCTGCAGGAGGACCGCTGGGAGAGGAGACCTACACACACACACACACACACACACACACACACACACACACACACACACACACACACACACACACACACACACACACACACACACACACACACACACACACACACACACACACACACACACACACACACACCACACACACACACACACACACACACACACACACACACACACACACACACACACACACACACACACACACACACACACACACACACACACACACACACCACACACAACACACACACACACACACACACACAGGATAGGACAGGTTAGAGTTCACAGAGATACAATAACAATAATATATAAAAATAACGCCTATAGGAAAAGGTAGAAGTAGTATACATATGTTATAGAGTCTGGAGAATAGTGTCCTTAGGCTGACTCTTCTCTGCAGCTCCACAAAGTATCAGATATCTTACCAAATATTGCTTTATATGACACTAGTCCATATTGCGATGTATCCTCAATACATTATACCTAACAGTCAAATGAAGGATAAAGTCGTATGACCTTTGTCCCAGTTGGAGCTAACAGCTAACAGCAGGAGACATGTTAGATACTCAGTACCTGTTGTACGTTCAGACACTTACCCGACAGTCCGCTCCTGCTCCTTAACGCAGCTCTTAAAGCCATGTTGTTTTACTTTATGGGTTAAAGAAATGAGAAGCTTCTTAAACTTCCTCCAGTCTGCAGCTCCGAGCCTCTGCTTCTTCTTCTTCTGATGAGTGTTATGCAGCAGCTGGAGAGCATTAGTGCCCTCTGCTGCTGCGGAGGATAGAGGACATGTTGGCTATTAAAACTGTAATATAATAATATAAATAAATACAGGTACAAATATAATTAAATAATACAAATGTTTATGCAATATTCTCGCCACGCAAAGCAACAGCCTAGAACAACCTCAACCTATACAAGTAACCACGTAAGCCATGCTCAAAAGGCGCATTCACACCGCAGTACTTTTCCCACAAAGGTTCATGCGAACTTAGTTCATGCGAACTCTTTAGTTCTCATGAACTAAGTACAGATCGCGTTCACACCGGAAAAAGTCTCTGGGGGTGGATTAGGCAAATGAAGCCGCTGACTTCACTTCTTCTTCTTCTGCTTTGGGTTTACTGGCAGGCTACAAACAACTTCACGGCGTATACTGCCGCCCACAGTCCCCGGCCGGAAGTCCCCGGAGTTGGGGAAGGCTTCAGTAGAAGTTGCTGGGACTCCCAGCAGCTTCTACTGAAGCCTTCCGAGTAAATCGCCAGAACGCCGACACCTCCTCATCTCCACCGCTCCCATGTTTTATTTTGTGTTGCCATAAGTTAGTCTCTCTGCGTTTCTGCGCTGGGCTAATGCTAATGCTAATAATGCTAATGCGAGGATAATAAAATGGCGGCTTCACAAAACTTTTTGGAAGTTTTACGGGGCGTGGTTTGCAATCCGCCCAGCCAATCAGAAACATAGCTCTTTTCTCACTAGAGAGCCGCTCGTAAGTCCCTGCTCTCTAGCAGGGACTTACGAGCGGCTCTTTTGTGAGAAAAGAGCTATATTTAGTTCCGGCTCTTTTTGGTGTGAACGCGATAAAAGAGTTCACTGAACTAAGTTCGCATGAACCTTTGTGGGAAAAGTACCGCAGTGTGAATGCGCCTATACTTTCGCGGGAGACTCCCGGGCTGCGTTCCAATAGTCCCTTTAGCTAGGAACCTTCCTAACGGAGTGAAATGACCCGGAAGTCCCTCAGTGGCAGCCATGATAAGTGCCGTTCAAATTCTCTAGATGAAAGGAAAGGAGGTTTCAAACTTCCTTTATAACCTCCTTTAGCTTAGGAACCACTGGACCTCCCTCACCGAAAGGAGAGGAGAAAATGCTGCCCCACAATGCATTGCAGCCGCAGCATGTGCCGTCACTCAACAGTCGGCCGTTCACGGAAACAACCGATTATGACGGAGAGATGATATCATGAAAGTTACGGTGCTTATTAAGTTTTTTAAAACGTATGTGGTAATGAATGAATGAATGAAAACTTTATTACAGACTCAGGGTCCAAATAAAAGACAAGACATTACATATAATAAATTACATAAAAATAATTCATAGTTTAAGAATAATTTAAATCAGTGTCCTACAAAGAGACAACTATACCAATGTCTCCACAGCTGTGATTGGTAGCGTGTACTAAACCTTATGTTCGATAAGAGGATTTCATTATCAGAGTCATTAATACATTTATACATTAGATTTCTTAAGACAGCTTGTAGAGTATTGACTCCTGCAGCCACACACATTTCACTTGCACTAGACCATCGAGGTCTCTTCCGCAATATTCTCATGGCATCATTATAAGCTACTTGAAGTTTCCGTAAACTTGCTTTTCTGTAGTTTGACCACAGATGTGCCGAATAGAGCGGTGTGCAATAAGCTCTGAACAGAGACATCTTCACTCCATCTGTACACGCACCAAACCTACGCAGGAGCAGTGGCGGTTCTAGAACATTTTACATGGGGTAGCAAAGGGGGGGCAAGAGGTCATGCCAGGGTGGCATGGGAGGGCGGACAGCACGTGGTATTTTACACTGTATATAACCTATTTATTGTTAATTCATGCCCCAACACAAGTGTTCTTAATGCACAAGAGAAACAAGGTATTCAGACAAACAATCGGGTGCCCTTTGAGTCCCCCAAGCTGCTTCAATCATTTTAAATGAAAGGAAACTACAACATGTATTTTAAAGCAATGAATTAATGGAACAGGTTGTTTTGCATTACAACAAATGTGTTGTCTTAGTATTAGACAGACATATTTGCATGTGCTCACTAAGCATTATTACATATTAATTTAATATTAAACAAATCAAAATGGCAAATTATTCCAAAATGTTGCTGCTAATATAATCATATGCTTGTCAACTTTAACTGATCAAAAATAAATTCTTGAATTATCTATGAAATTGCAATATTGACACGTCCCTCAGTTTGTTTCAACCCCGTCACGACATACCATTTACCCTCCTTAAAATAATGGATCAGTCCATGTGTGATCTGCATTTACCCTCCTATTAAAATAATGGATCAGTCCATGTGTGATCTGCATTGACCCTCCTATTAAAATAATGGATCAGTCCATGTGTGATCTGCATTTACCCTCCTATTAAAATAATGGATCAGTCCATGTGTGATCTGCATTTACCCTCCTATTAAAATAATGGATCAGTCCATGTGTGATCTGCATCGAGGGAATTACATCACAAAGTGTCGTTTCTTCTCTTACCTATATTTCAGTTTTTGTATTTTCAGATTAAGATTGACAAGCTCAACATTTCAACTCTGTTGTATGAATTAATAATAGTAAATAATTGTTTATTACAAAATAAACAATAGTTTTGCAAAATATTACAATTGTGTAATGTCCTTGATTTCCATGTGGTGCCATATCTGAGCTCAACAAGGTCTCATGGCTACTCTTTGTCAAAAACTTCAACCCTGTTAAATTTGTTCAAGTACATTCCTAGTAATTATTTATATGTTGTGCCTGAGGTGGGAACATGTAAGTAGTCCACTACCAGATGTTATGGCCAAACATTTTGGTTTCATTCTTCAAAGATGTAAAGACCCAAAAGGCACCCGATTCAGAGAATACTCTAATTCTGCATACTGTAAGTACTTAGTTATAATTAAGTACACAAATGCCATGACCCATCTCTTCAGAGAGCTAAAGGTGACGTGTGCAGCAACACATTTCAATATGTGTCAATACTAAGAGCTGCTAGATTGTGCTGCTGTAATGGAATATGTGAGGAGAATAAGAACATACCATGTGGTCCAGCTGGAGTCTCATCTGCCTCCTGATCCCTGCCTCTGGCCCTCTTCCTCCTCCTCTTCCTCCTGCTCTGACCCTCCTGGTCTCTTCATCTCCTCCTCTTCCTCCTGCTCTGACCCTCCTGGTCTCTTCATCTCCTCGTCTTCCTCCTGCTCTGACCCTCCTGGTCTCTTCATCTCCTCCTCTTCCTCCTGCTCTGACCCTCCTGGTCTCTTCATCTCCTCCTCTTCCTCCTGCTCTGACCCTCCTGGTCTCTTCATCTCCTCCTCTTCCTCCTGCTCTGACCCTCCTGGTCTCTTCATCTCCTCCTCTTCCTCCTGCTCTGACCCTCCTGGTCTCTTCATCTCCTCCTCTTCCTCCTGCTCTGACCCTCCTGGTCTCTTCATCTCCTCCTCTTCCTCCTGCTCTGACCCTCCTGGTCTCTTCAGTGAACTCTCTTTTCCTTTTCCTCTTTCTGTTCGTCCTGATCTCTTCTCAGATATGTCTTGTTGTTGTTGTTGTTGTTGTTGTTGTTGTTGTTGTTGAATCACTCCTATACTCTGGCCTGCAAGAGTCTACTTGTGAAAAGCACTGGTACAAATGCTTGTATAACTTTACACGTTAGGGTCATGTAGCTAATAAGTAGCATATCATCAGAAAGTATTTATCAAGCGCACACAGGCAGCTGTGTTTAGGTCCAGTGTTTACGGTAAAGGATGTATCCTGGTTTCATTGATCTGGCCTCATTGCTGTGATGTGTAGTTTACGTGGATTTAATAGTAGGCTAGTTTAGCAAAGTGATCGATCTCCCAGCTAACGCTGTCTGCGTAGTATTTTGTAACGTAACGCCCCAAACAGCGCCCATCTGTTAAACGCCATCGATTCAAACGGCAGCGTTTTATTAATATGTAGTTTCAAGCTCTCGTCCTTAGTAAAAACACAACTAGTGGAAGGGGAAATGCTCCCAGGGGAAGCTGACCCATAGGCGCTGGGACAGCTCGCTCCCTCTCTGCAGCTCTGTGAGCCGCGGGCTGTGTGAACGACGCAAGTGAGGGACGCAAGGAATCCATTTAACCGAAGTGAGAAGGACCCCTAGTCACAGAAAACTGAACAAGAATCGACAACTCAACCATCTGCTCACTCCTTTCCTGTAAAACACAGGTCCAGCCCACACATCTGCTCCATCAAGGAAGGTGCTACGGGCCGCAAGGCAGTGCACTTACCACTACAATAAGCATGTTAATCTAATACAGCTCCGGCGATGATCCACTTCGCACTGTTTCGTGCAGAAGGCAACCGAGGGACTATTTTATTTTGAACATCATTATTTACTAATACAAACTATTTAAATTAGAGTGTGTATTTTTCTTTCATATTATCACTTGGTAACCGTTTTATAAAAGC
This sequence comes from Harpagifer antarcticus, assembly GCA_902827135.1. NCBI lineage: Eukaryota > Metazoa > Chordata > Actinopteri > Perciformes > Harpagiferidae > Harpagifer > Harpagifer antarcticus. Next base: position 27,990 of record CADEHL010001290.1, read on the forward strand.
AATAGCTCACTTCATATACCACAGCCGGTCGTGAGCTATTGCTTAAATAATAGCCTACAAATTCTGTTAATATGAACTACTGTTAAGTATATTAATATAATAGTGTTTAGTCCTTGTTCCCTCTTTTAATGGAAAAGCTACTGAATTGCTACCTGATTGAAATACACTGATACACACCGTTAAATCTTCCCACTATAAACTGTGTGTTAGTTTACCTTTCAGAACGCAGCAGTGTTCACCGCTTGTCAGGTGACGACGAACAACCAATCACAGCCCAGCTCACCTGTCTCTTCAGTAAACACCTGTCCTCAGTACATTAGCAGTGTTTTATTTTTACTGCCGGGCCAACGTTTGCCGGAGTGAAAGATCTGTACAGTGTTATACATGTTATGAGCTCTGCTCCTCTAAGATATACTTTATTGATCTCAATTTGGGAAATATTTTTCTTACAGCCGACTTTAGCTAGCACCTCTTCAAAGACACATGACACACATTCCTCAAAAGTTACCCTTTATTTAACCCTGAAATTATCAGTGCATAAGTACAGATACACACACACACACATACACAGATATACACACACCCCTCTTGGGCCCCTGGTAGTCACACGGCTCCATAATTTAATACTTTTCTTCTAAATGAAATGCGGACTTTACAGAATGCATGGTGTTGCACTGCAATAGCAGTTAGAAGAAAAACAATGGGTTTTAATGGAAGTCAATGAGGCATTTTTGACCATGATGGAGTCCAGAGGGAGTATCTGATATACGTAAAGAATACTGATGCAATCAAATCAATTTTGCTGCTAATCTCGGACATATTCAAGACTCTAATGAATCAAAGCCCCCTACTAATTATTATATGGATAATAATAAATGTTTTGAGATGAATAATTAAATCATTCAAAGGTATTTAAAGAATTCAAATCCTGAAAATGATTGAATGTTTGTTAGTTTTGAGCAAGTTTTTAAGTGATTTATGAAAAAAAGCAGAATAAAATATTGATTTATGATAATATGATTTAAAAACATGTAAGAATACAAGACATTGGATTTAAAAAAATGGACTCAAGAGATGAGAAAAATATGCAAAAAGGCCCGAGGTGGACATAAGGGTTAATCTGCCAGTAAAGTGTAAATAAGGATTTATAGAAGATGATTACTTTAAAATGACAGTGCATTTAACAGAGCTGCAATATTTAAATGTTATTATCACGTTAAGCTCTTGTAATTAATACAGCAGAAAACATTACATCATACATTTTGAGGAAGAATTAGTGAAATAATCAACCTGTTTAAATTCATCACCAGAAACACACTGTTATATTTACTGGTTTCAAATGTATTTTCTCTGTGAATTATAACTGTTTGAAAGTGTAAAGAAAAAGAAGTGTACAATTTGAACAGTGAGTGTTTTACGCTCTGATCAGATTTTCACTGCAGAATGCATCTTTCCCAGAGGACGGTTCCCCTCGGGGACCTGGAAGATAAACGACAAGCACTTCATACAGAGGTCTTATAACTTTAGTGACTCTGATAACATCTGCTCTGTGAATCACTTCCTGTCTTCTGCTTTAAGAAAAACTGAGATATTTACATTCCTCAACATTCCTCAAGTTCCCCGAGGTGGATTTTTAACTAAAATATTAACATGTATGTACTTACAGTATACAATACATGTACCAGTTCCTCATGAATCGCCTAAACGACTACATGTTGTATTGAATCATCCAACATGTTTCAGATACAGTTTCATTTACTCTGAGGGGTCGAGACTGGAAAGGGTTGAGAACCACTGCTGGATAGCATCTTACACAGAGACCCCTTCCTCTTTAGCATGTACATCCTTCCCATCAGTCATATCCTCCGCCAACATGGCATCGATTTCCCCTGCTACGCCGATGACACTCAACTCTACCTCTCATCACAGCCACCACCCGCTCCGCCCTCTCCGTCTGCCTTACAGACCATTAACTATGGATGCAAACTCAATAAATCACAAATATGAATCGGCCTGGATTCCCTCACCTGTTCTGCCCAGTGATTCTCACTCACCGCTGACGGCTCCAAGTCGACCCCTCCACCCAGATCTGAACCTCTGTGTTATCCCACCCGATCACCAAACTGCCTTTTTCCAACTCAAGAACACTGTTGTGCTGCTACTGAAACCCTCATCCTCGCCCTCATCACCTCCAGACTCGAGTACTGTAATAGAGTCCTCTACGGTTCTACGTCCAGAACCCCCCCGCCCGTCTGCTCACCTCCACCCACCGCCGAGACCACGTCACTCCGGTCCTCCCCCCATGTCATAACTCCGCTAATCTGAATGACTGTGTTTGTTAATTGTAACTTTTGTAAAGCGCCTTTGTGTGTCTGGAAAAGCGCTATATAAATTAAATGTATTATTATTATTATATTAAATACAAATCAATATTTTTAAAGTGGTGTTTGGTCCTGATTACCTGTCTGTAGATTCAGGTGTGTTTTCAGGTGGGATGGAAACTGGAGCCTGGAATAATGAAAGGCACAAAGTGAGTTATTGTTCTAAAAATCAAGCACAGCTCGATGAACCAGAGCATCGTGAGACAAACATCTAAAATTCAAATGAGTCTAGTTCCTGTCAGCTCATCGTTGATTTCCAACGGGTAAGTAACGGGTTAACATGTCACGTAGTGCTGAGCCATGTCCACTACTGTAACCCACAGCACAGCAGCCAATCACAGCACAGTATTACATGCCAATCAGAGTTACAGCCAATCACAGCTCAGTATTACAAGCCCAGCACAGTAGCACCAGCCAATCACAGCACATTATTACATGCCAATCAGAGTTACAGCCAATCACAGCACAGTAGCACCAGCCAATCACAGCACAGTATTACAAGCCCAGCACAGTAGCACCAGCCAATCACAGCACAGTATTACAAGCCAATCAGAGTTACAGCCAATCACAGCACAGTAGCACCAGCCAATCACAGCACAGTATTACAAGCCAATCAGAGTTACAGCCAATCACAGCACAGTAGCACCAGCCAATCACAGCACAGTATTACAAGCCCAGCACAGTAGCACCAGCCAATCACAGCGCATTGGGGCGGGACATTGCTCACAGCAGATGAGCTGATATATAATTAAATGTATTCCCACCAAAGCAAATTCCTTACATGTGAAAAACCTACTTGGCAACAAACTGAATCCTAACTCTGATACGAGTTGGTAAATTAAACGTCCGCAGAATTATGGTGACAAATCGTTGTTCAACAAAAGCTTTCAGTGCAATTGTTTGTTTTAATGGACGATAAACCGTCAGTTTGTTTAATATTGAGGACAGAAAGTCATTCTTGATCATTTTCCAAAGTGCCTCCACGCTCCTCTTTACGTCTCAAACACGTGATAAATACAAGTCCTCCAACTCAAACGACCAAATGGGCCGATTGTTCAGGCCCTTAATGCGTCCTATAATTACGTTTGAAAGTGTTCGCCCTCTAGTGCTCCCGTTGAATGCAAACGTTACAGATGGTCGTTTATTCACAAATAACCCTCTCTGGAAAATCCTAAATTGTAGATAGTTTGCATTAAAACGCTTTTTGATTAGATTTCTAGCGAGAAGTGTATCTTGTACTCTTAGAATCCACGTCCAGTCGATATGTAGGATCTATAGTTTGATAGATATTACGAAGATGATTTGAGGCATGCGGCAGCCTCCATGTAAAGTTACGGTCTCTACGTTTTCATAATAAAACCAATGATCAAATGATGTAACCGTGATATCTGCAGAACTCATCCACTAAACACATCAGTTTATCCTAGTTAATTAAACGACATTTATTGGTTTAAATTGTGTGCAATGCTTTTGTGTTTTTCTCATAGGTGTTTCTCTTTCGATACTGAGAGACACCTTTCTTTTTTCAGAGGTTTTGATAGGCTAAAACTTTGATTGTTTTAGCCGCAATGCATGTTGGGATATGGTGTTTATGCGATATGAAATCGGAAAAACATTTTTTTTAAATAAAATAATACTTTATTCCGAGTGTTCTTGCTTTTCCCTTTGGAAGTCATCACATAACGGCATTTTAATACACGGTTCGGCTGCATTAAATATCACATATCTGCCATAGATATTTATTTATAGAGCCCTGATCAGAAGACCTTTTGACAAACTGGAAGAGATGCCGCCAAAACTGCATACGTGACGTGGATCATAAATATATCAGCCATTAAACAACATCTTCCATTTCTCTTCACACAATACGTCTCCTTGCAGAATCAACACTAATTCGGCTGACTTTTATATTTGATCCAATTAGTAGATAGGTTGTATTTACACCATAACGGTGCACAGCTGATAGAAAGGGATATTTTGTAGTTTTTAAAGATATTATTTACTGAACTACGTTTCCAACTCCTCATGCAGTTCACTGTTACAGGTCTACACAGGTTCATGGTACAATGCATACGCTTCACATCGAGAGGCTGAAACTGTACCGGTGTTTCCTTTACCGTTCTGTTTTCATTTCACAATAAAGTGAATAGTCATATTATGTTTGATATTATTATGTTTTATTAACTACAGCACTGTTTTTTTAACCCGCGCCGCCTAGTGGTTAAAGCACGTTATTGAATTCTGTTGTTGAATACGTTTTATTTGATGAAAGCATTTAAATATTAAGAGTAGCCTACATACAACATTTGGGGAAAGTAGAAGGCATGATAGAAATATAGAATATAAAATATCAAGATACTGTAGTGAGTGCAGGACGTCCACAGATATTAACAGGAGGATGTGCAAAACAGACAAACTAATAAGGCTTTATCTAAACATTAAAGAATACTTTAAGTTAAGGTCTTCTTTTGAATAAGAACAAAACGTTGGGGTTATCCACAGATAAATATGAAGTCTGACAAAGTACTTAACGTCCAATATATTGCATCGTTTATTTTGGCACTTGACTCAGGTGTAACTAAAGTCTGATTTAAGGGTTGTTTATATTTCTCATCATTAATCAGAATCTGCAAAGTAACTAAAATAAATGTAGTGGAGTAAAAACACCAGGTTAACCTCTGACTTGCAGTGGAGTAGAACAAAGTAGTTCATGCTGCTGTTACAAAAACATTTCCCAACTTGGGATCAATAAAGTATCTTATCTTAAGATGGTCGATGGCTACTGCCATATTTGCAAAATGTGCCTCTGAACCTTGAGTGCATGTTTCAGGCTCATCAATGAACAACAGGTGGGGTCACAGACATAAGACCAGCTGTTAAATAAAGCTCTCCTGACCTGAGCTGGCATGTGGGTATATTAATTCACCCATTTATTAATTATATGTTTTAAATTTGATAAACCACTGTTTCGTATTCCCTAAACCTCCATGGTGTGCACAGTTTAATACTGGCAACTTCTAATTGTGGGAAATTCGAAAACGTCGTATAAAGAGACGTGCCGTAGAACATGTTGCGAAACACACAATAGCCAGCATGTGTAATTTGGTGGGGGGGCTGGAGCCGGGGGCTGGACCCGGGGGCTGGACCCGACCAATTCCAGTTTTGGAAAGTCTGCGTGGTTCCATTCCATTTCAAAGAGCTGTTGACGCTCAGCGTAACCTTGTCGCGCTGCCACTCCAACATCCAATCACAGAGCTTGATGACTAATCACAGGGTTTGTAAAGCAAGGCGGATGTTGTAGTCCCAAACGATAGCTGGAGATTCTGGGTAGTGTAGTGTCTCCGGAAACTGTAGTGTCTACATTCCGAAAAAACGATTTGTTTCTCTGAATCGAAGGTTAAAAACACAAAAGCATTGTACACAATTTAAACCAATCAATATTGTGTAATAAAGGATACACTGATGTTTTTTAGTGGATGAGTAATGCAGATATCACTGTGTAATCATTTCACAGTGAGGAGAATATATCCGGTTTTATTATGAAAACTTCGAGACCGGAAAAACTGTTTTCACCCACGCTAACTTTACATGGAAGCTGCATACACGTTATCCTGGCAAGACCTCAAATCATCTTCGTAATATCTATCAAACTATAGATCCTACACATCGACTGGACGTGGATTCTTAGAGTACAATATAAACTTCTCGCCAGAAATCGAATCAAAAAGCATTTTAATGGCCAAACTATTCCACAATTTAGGATTTTCCAGAGAGGGTTATTTGTGAATAAACGTCCCTCCGGAGCGTTTGCAGTGAACGGGACAGGAGCATGTTGTTATATCTCTCACAGGCTCCGCCCTCTACTGGACTCTATGGGTACTACCCTCTATGCAAGCATTCACCTACTGGACAGGCAGGGAGAGCCTGCCCCACGGGGATTTGTGCGCACTCCACACGGGCTGTGGCTGTGTCGACAGCCTTATTCGACGGTGTGAGTGTGGAGGATATATGCACAGCGGCGTCTTGGTTAACGCCAGCCCCCTTCATAAAGTTTGATCTCTTGGACATGTCTGGCTCTTTCTCCAGCACTGTTTTTTGAGCACACTTTCTGCGAGGTAAGCGCAGCAGAGTGTGCTCTGTCAGCCACAGCCCAGATTTCTCCTCGGTTATAACCGGGTTAAAGGAGAATGTGGGGCAGCAGCTGCTGACCAGAAAAGCCGGTCAGGGGCAGTAGGGTGGAATGATGTTGTTGGACGACAGTGCGCGCATACATCAGGGCTCCACCCACTGTACCCATAGAGTCCAGTAGAGGGCGGAGCCTGTGAGAGATATAATGTTGGGTTACGTATTGTAACCCTTGTTATATTAGCACAGGTGGAGCCCTCTACTCAGTGCACTGTCTGTCCTATATCGCTCGCTGTGAGAGGTGTAGGATGATAGTCAGGAGGCTTTTAGTCATGGATGATCCTGCGGTCCTGTGTCCGGCATCACGAGCCCTGGATCTTGAGTCGTGGCTGTGGTCCTGGATCATAGGTCCTGGATGGATATCCTCGTGGATCCATCTTCCTATTACACACACATGCATTTCCAAACATTTGGACTACCTATGTTGCAAATGTATTATCTTTTCAATTTACACACGGCATCTATTGCACGACTGTCCGTCCTGGGAGAGGGATCCCTCCTCTGTTGCTCTCCCTGAGGTTTCTCCCATTTTTCCCTTTAAACTGTGGGTTTTCTTCGGAAGTTTTTCCTTGTACGATGTGAGGGTCTAAGGACAGAGGGTGTCTTATTGTCATACTGATATTTTGTACAAACTGTGAAGTCCACTGAGACAAATGTAACATTTGTGATATTGGGCTATATAAATAAACATTGATTGATTGATTGATTAAACGGTGAGATTCAGGTAGGCCCGCCCCGGGGGCCGGCTACGTCTATAGAAGTCTCAGTAGGTGAATGCTTGCATAGAGGGTAGTACCCATAGAGTCCAGCAGAGGGCTCCGCCTGTGCTAATTAGGGATGCCAGCGATTATTCGAGTATTCGTTACAGTTTCCATAATCGAAAATTATTTTAAAAATTCGATTTTATTTATATATCTTTTTATTATTATTTATGTTTTTTGTTTTTTTTCTGGCTTAGTTTCAACCAAAATATCGACTAATGCTAATAATAGTAATAGTATTAATAATTGTAAATGGCCAGTGGTCACACCACCAGTTGGTTTTACTGTAAACTTGGAGGAAGCCAGCAGCGCAGGCTGCGCAGAGTGCAGACTGCTGCACTCTGCGCAGCCCTTCGCTGCGCTGCTACACACCGACCCCGCCCCTCCCCTCTCCGTCACACGTGCGATTGATTTATTGAAGCACAACACAACTAAAGATGAACAAAGGAAAGAAGAGTTCCTCGTGGAACTATACTTCAAACTGACAAGTGCAAATGAAGTCAAATGCAAGTGGAGTACTTCATGATCACAGAGTGTGAACGTTGTGATCAGCTGTTTTAGCGCAGTTCTCCAGTGAAGGGGGGGGGGGTCTCCCTCCCTTTTGGCACAAGTCCGACGTTAACAGCAGCCCTTTTTTTTTCTCTCCCGCGGGGGGGGGCGTCGAATAATCGATTTTGATCATGGCAACGTTTCTTACACGACCACTAGAGCACCTCTAGTGGTCGTGTAAGAAACAACATACACTTTAAAACGTGTCTCTGGGTCGTAATAAGGGCTTGAACAATCGGCCTATATGGTCGTTTTTTGTAGGAGGACAGGCTGGATAAATAAACTGTGAACAAATAAAACCTGATTTCTCTGGATCCCAGAAAAACACTAACTAATAACTACATTTTACTCAGTGGTGAAACCTCAATAATAAACTCCACACGGTGCAGCTGCTCCTCTCTCACCTCTCTGTCTGTCTTCACTTCCTGTTCCACACCAGACTCACCTGATGGAGGGAAGAAGTGACAGAGGAAAGACATCAATAATAATAAAACTTTAACAAAGAGAATCATAACAATCCAAAATGATTGAGAGAGCTGTCACAAGATGGAGTTAAAACATGTTTCTGTCGAACCTTTTAGGATCAGAGTTTAATGGTTTGATGAATGGAGGATATGGTTTCAGTACTCACAGTTCCTCTGGGTCTCAGCTGTGATTATCTCGTCATCTCTGATCCTGCAGGGATGAACACAATGCAACAGTTATGGATCAAGTTAAAAATAAGAGTTTGTTCTTTGAGTTAGTCAGCTTCAGAGTCCTGACTGATCCAACGGCCCGTCCACACAGCGGCTTTGGAAAAAGCTTGGAGGTGGGCGTGTCTGAAGCTTGACCAACAACCAATCACATGAATCTCCCGCCCCTGACACACAAGCAGCGGTTTGAGCTTGTAATGGCATATGATTCGGTTGGCTGACGCTTCTGCCGAGGCTTCAAAAGTTGAACATTGCTCAACTTTTGAAACCTGAAACGCCAGGAAAGGTCCGCTCTGCTTCCCACAATGCAGTTCGGCGAAAAGTGACATCACCCCATTCAAAGTGAAAGGGCAGAAGCGTTGGAAGAAGCTTCCAGCGCCGCTGTGTGGACGGGCCGTTAGGCTTTACATCCCGTCATATCTTCTCTGCAAACACTACGACTGACTGCTCTCAGCTGCATCGGAGGAAATAACTGCTCAGTAATCTAGAAACAAAAACTGACTTGTTGTGATCCCAGTGAGAGAAACACCTCCCTGTGTTCAATACTAAACAGCTGAACCAGACCCCTCACTGACCTGAGGGTCTCCAGTCCGCAGTCTGGACTCTCCAGAAGATCTCTCAGCAGCTTTACATCTGAATCCTGCAGATCGTTGTCACTCAGGTTCAGATCTCTCAGATGGATGTTGGACTTCAGAGCTGAGGCCAGAGCAGAACAGCTGATCTCTGACAACCTGCAGTTCTCCAGACTGAATAAAGAAAACATGATGTAAGTTTAGAAAACAATGTTCCTGATTGAAATAACTCCAGGTGTAATAATCTGATCAGAGATGAAGAAGGTCAGAAAGTGGAAACTCCAAAAAAACTGTAAGAGACAGAAAGTGAAATAATCTCTCATTAATATTAAAGACAACGTGCTTCTCCTTCAATAATAAAGAGGAGACTTCACATCTGAAACTCTGCTCCATCTACAGTGCTTCTCAAAGTGTGGTCCGCGGACCGCTGGTGGTCCGTGAGCGCCCCCTAGTGGTCCGTGAGTATATTGGTAAAATTTCAAATTTGAAATAAATAAATAAATTTAAGTTTTCCGCACTCTCGCGGGAATATCTCCGCAATGGAGCGAGCTTAAGTTTCACTTTCGATTGCCTGATATAGCCCAGCGCAACACCTTCATCACACAGGTTGCCACTTGTTTGTACCATTTTCAGGCGATTTGTAAAAAACGATGTGTTTTTGGATATTTGTGGAGTTAGGTGGTCCGCGAGTGTTTTTTTATTGGTTAAGTGGTCCTTGGTATGAAAACGTTTGAGAAACACTGATCTACACAAACTCATGATGTGCAGCCAGACCAATAAAACCCACAGGAACTGATTCAACTCAAGATCACAACGTTTACAAAGACCACAAATATTGTAGGATGAATTTTGAAGAAATGTGAAGAAAAACATCCAGAGTATTTATTTTAGGAATAGTGGAGTCATCAAATCACAGCATCTTCAGTTTTAACTATTCAGTCAGTAGAAGCATCGTGTAGCTTCAGAAAACAGAGACATATTAGTGTTTTGGAGTTTTAATAGAAACATTCATTTGTTCTATTTTTTTAATACAATTTATTTGAGGCATGCTGCAGAATATAAAATGAGTTTCAGGTGTTTGAGGTGAGTGCATTATGCAGGGTAGGATAGTTAGCATTAAGATGCTCAGTGAGGGTCAGAGTGATGTCAGCCTGATGTCTGCAGCTCAGAGTCAACACAACTCTCTTCATCTCAGCACAGAAGTTACAGACGGAGAACTGACCTGAGAGCCTCCAGTCTGCAGTCTGGACTCTCCAGAAGATCTCTCAGCAGCTCCACTCCTGAATCCTGCGGAATGTTGTGACTCAGGTCCAGATCTCTCAGATGGGAGGGGTTGGACTTCAGAGCTGAGATCAGAGCAGAACATCTGATCGCTGACAACATGCAGCCACTAAGTCTGAATAAAGAAAACATGATGTAACTTTAGAAAACAGTGTTCCTTTTTTCAAATAAGTGAAGGTTTAATAATCTGTTCAGACGAGCTTTAATCCACCAAAAAGCAGATTACCAAGATAAAAAGGACACACTTAACGTGCACAAACCGGGGAACAGGAACCAAACCAGGAACACAACGACGAACCAACAAGAAGCACGAGGGAAGACAAGACTAAAGCTACTTCTCTTAACTTCCATCCCAGCGTCTTAGACCCTTCCTCCAGGGATGCATACAGAGGCGCTATGGGTCGATCTCAAGTTACTTATTTTTCATTTCCTTGCACCTCGGTCTCACCGGAAGTTGATTTTTTTTGCGCCATCTTGAGTAGCGTCTCATTGCCCTTATTTGTGCCCGAAGGATCGAGGATCGACAACGGAGGAACAACCGGACGATCCTCCGGTGAAATCCTCAGCCACTCGCCCCGCCCCCTTTACTGTGTATCGCTCACTGATTGGACGATGCAGTGCATGCACTGATCTGATGCTTCTTGACATGAGAGCAGAGTGAAGAAAACACATGAACCTCACGGAGTCACTCCTCAGTTTTTACCGTGTTTTGTTTCAATTCAAGTTTCATTTAGTTACAAATATGTGATATTTCTGAACAACAAAGTGGTCAAAAATCATTTTATTAATTTATTGGAAACATTTTTCATGATCTCCAACACATTTTTATTATGAACACAATACAATTAAAAGAGAGAAAGATTTAATGTCTGAGCAGGAACAGCTCTTTTCGTTTTACATTTTTATTTATTGTCATTTCCATTCAGTCACAGCTGAGACATGAATTATGTGATTTGTCTCAGTTTAACAGCCAACACAATTGTAGTGCCGTTACGATTACACCGTTACTGTGCACAATTATTTAACCCACAATATTTCTGTTATGCACTCAAATAAATATTAAACTATTGTTTGTTTATACATTTTAAGAATGGCTGTTCATATTTTATTTATTTGGGTCTACAACAGCAGGTGGGGGGGGGGGTGTTTGTGTGTGTCAGACGATCAGCTGTGCGGCGTCATCAAAAACGGGCGTTGCTTCACGTGACGCTCCGGAGGAAAGGACGTCCCATTGCTCTTAAAACTCAGTCCCTCCCACCAGGGCGTCTCTCCATGCTTCCCTGGTGGGAGGGACTAATACGCAAGGAAAAGACGCAAGTGAGGGACGCAAGGAACGAAGTTAAGAGTAGTGAGACGCAGCTAAGGAAACCACGAGAAGGGAGAAGAAGCAGGGAAACTCCCTTCGCTGGGATCGCTCCTCGATCCTCCGGCACAAATAAGGCCACTGGGACGCTCCTCAAGATGGCGCAAAAAAAATCAACTTCCGGTGATACAGAGACCGAGGAGCGAGGAAATGAAAAATAAGTAACTTGAGGTCGACCCATTGACACAATACTAATCACAAGACAAGACACAGCTGGGGAGGGCAAGCAGAAACACAAGGGCAACTGGTGAACACAATTAGATAAACACTGGGAAACCAAAGACAGGAAGTAAAACTAGAAAAGCAAGAGGTCATACATTTCAAAATAAAACAAAATAAAAAATAGACCATGACATCATCAGTACTGACAGCATCTTCACCAACTCATGGAGCACAGTGTGAGTCTGTGGAAGCTGAATCTGATCTTTGTTATTCTGATCAATAAGCAAAAACTGAAAGAAAACGTTTTAAATATATTTGTTCTCGGCCAAAATCTACAAATCATAAATAACGAGTGTAAGGGAAACTTCTGCAGCAATGGAGAGTCAGGACTCAGAGAGAGACGAGGAGAGTTGGAGCTTTGATGTCAAACACTGGTGGTTTATTACAAGTATCGGCCGGAGAATTTCATATCACAAGTCACACAGCCAGAGGTTCTGACTGAACGTGTCAATTCTGACCAGCCTCTCTCTCGATACACCTTTTAACTAGTTTACAGAGAGTTCTGGGAACACTGGAGATAGCCCCAACATCTGGAGACACTCAATCACTTGTCTGACACTTGACAGTTGACCGGTCATAAAACTAATATCAACATTATAGCTGAGGCCTCCATTCCTTAAGACAGATAACAGAGTCAGGGTTGGTCATACACGTCAACAGGCAGAAAGGTTAAATATCTTAGGAGTAAGACAGAATTATTCTCTAACAACGAGAACAAATATATAATTATAATAATGAGATTATTATTATTTTTTATTATATACAGTTATTGAACTCACGTGAGAGTCTCCAGTCTGCAGTTTGGACTCTTTAGTCCAGAACTCAGCAGCTTCACTCCTGAATCCTTCAGATTGTTGATACTCAGGTCCAGATCTCTCAGATGGGAGGGGTCAGACTTCAGAGCTGAGGCCACGACTTCAAAGTGAGTCTCTGAGAGTCTACCGTTAGCAAGTCTGTCACACAAATATTACAAAAAGTGTTAGATCTTTGTACTTCGACTTTTATTCAAGTACAATATCTGATTAAAGCCAATCTTAAAATGATTAAACACACGCCTTTGTGCGACTCCTCTGTGCACACAAACACATAACTTGGAGACATAAATAAATAAGGATATGTTATTTAAAACACAGGTATGGAAAGTAAGAGTTGCTGCAGGCCGGGGGGGTTGAGACGCACAGGCTGCAGTGGAGACGCTGCGCACAGCTGATTGACAGCTGGAACACAAACCACCAAATAAAACAAATTAAATTATTTGACTCTTTCTTACAGGTCTCCTGTCCCCGGCACAAACACACTGAAGGCAATTCTCTAATTTCCCCTCCTCGACTCCTATCCTCGTGTCTTAGTCCCGCCCACAGGAGATGCGAGCGGAGGAGTCAAGGAGAGGAAGAGAGGAGAGAGGAGGGGAAGCAGCAGGCGGTGTAATGAGACAATACCAGGCTGCAGATGCGGACATATACACAGACGTATATATTTATATAAATATATCATTTCAGAATCAAACAAGTATGAGAGCACTCTCATAATAACGCAACACAATCAACGATTGGATATATATCTACTAAACTAAAGCCAATAAAGAGAGTAGACCTGTTCTACTGAGTGATATATATTTTACACACTGCTCTGCTTTCTGCACGGACCTCTCAGCTGTTCTCTCTGGAAACATCGCGTCGCGATGAATGCAGTTAATAAAATAATATCCAGGGGATGCATGCAGAGCTGTGATTGGCTGAGATAAGTCCGGCCGTGCGTCACGACTCTTTGAAACATCTCTGTTGGCAGTAATACATCCACGAAGGAGCCGTGGAGGACCGATCAGTGTCTCCTCGGTTAGAGCTCCTCCAGAGAGCCTCTTCGACGCTCGATCCTCGATGTGCATTTAGAGAAATTAGATGTCCTTCAACATGGCGCGCTGAAATCCATTTCCGGGTCACTACCGAAGGACCGAGGAGTCGAGGAGTCGAGGAGTCGAGGAGGGGAAATTAGAGAATTGAGAAGCCTTCACTGACACACTGCCTGAGGAAGGTTATGTGTATTTTGTCATTAACTCTTTTCGGACCACTTATTTATTTATTTTGGTGACGATCCGACCTCCATGCTGCTACTCTGGTTCAAACTGCATCCACCAAATTTGTCTCTCCACCTCCCCAAAAGAACCAAAATCTGACACAGTGTGAAAAGTCTTTTTTAGCTGTTCTGTCGTCATTTCCTGCGATCTTCTTCATGCAGTCAGTCAGAATGAATATTAATACGGGGCGTTTCTTTGACTGTTTATAGGTAAACATGGGCGTTACGTGAAGCCCGCAAAAGCTGTGCCGCATTTCGAGTTGATCGTGATTTATAAAGGGAAAACCGGCATAGGACGTGCCGCACGCACGTTCTACGCCGGTACGCAGTGTTTTATAAATCGGAAATGTCTGTGCGTATTTATTTGCTTTGTCCTACGTAAGCAACCTTCCCATGTGAAGCCTACGCAAGGCTTTATAAATGAGGCCCCTGGACTTACTTGGCCTCTCTGCAGTTCCTCACAGCTGGAATCAGTCTCCGTCGTCCCTCCTCTGATGTGTTGTACTTCTCCAGGTCCAACTCATCCAGAACCTCCTCTGACATCTGCAGCATGTGGGCCAGAGCAGAGCAGTGGATCTCAGAGAGTCTTTCTGATCTGTTCTCTGATTGCAGGAACTCTGTGATCTCCTGATGGACTGAGTGGTCGTTCATCTCTGTCAGACAGTGGACGATGTTGATGCTCCTGCCAGGAGAGATTTCATCACTTCTCATCTCCTTCAGGTTGCTGATGGCTCTCTGGATGATCTTTGGACGGTTGTCTGTGCGACCCAGCAGGCCTCCTAACAGTCTCTGGTTGGACTCCAGAGAGAGGCCGTGGAGAAAGCGGACAAACAGGTCCAGGTGGCCATTTTTACTTCTGAGGGATTTCTTCATGGCTTCCTTTAAGAAGGCATCCAGGGATGGGTAATCCTGATCACTGCCATCACCTATGTAATAGTCACAGTCTTCCTGCAGGAAGTCCTTCAGTACCGCTGTGTCTCTGTTGGTGTAACAGTGCAACATGTAGACTGCAGCCAGAAACTCCTGAACGCTCAGGTGAACAAAGCAGTAGACCGTTTTCTGGAAGATCACACTCTCTCTTTTGAAGATCTCTGTACAAACTCTTGAGTGCACCAAGGCCTCGGTGACACCAAGACCACAGCGCTGCAGGTCTTCTTGGTAGAACATGATGTCTCCTTTCTCCAGATGTTCAAACGCCAGCCTCCCCAGCTTCAGAAGAACCTCCCTGTCAGCCTCCGTCAGCTGCTGTGAACTCGTCTCATGTCCCTCTTCATACTTCTGCTTCTTCCTCTTGGTCTGGACCAGCAGGAAGTGTGAGTACATGTCAGTGAGGGTCTGGGGCAGCTCTCCTCTCTGGTCTGTAGTCAACATGTGGTCCAGAACTGCAGCAGTGATCCAGCAGAAGACTGGGATCAGACACATGATGTGGAGGCTCCTGGAGCTCTTGATGTGAGAGATGATTCTGCTGGACAGGTCTTCATCACTCCATCTCCTCCTGAAGTACTCCTCCTTCTGGGCGTCAGTGAAGCCTCGTACTTCTGTCACCCTGTCCACACACTCAGAAGGGATCTGATTGGCCGCTGCAGGTCTGGAAGTTATCCAGACGAGAGCCGAGGGAAGCAGCTTCCCCCTGATGAGGTTTGTCAGCAGCACGTTGACTGAGGACTGCTGTGAGACATCAGACACAACCTCATTGTTTCTGAAGTCCAGAGAAAGTCTGCTTTCATCCAGGCCGTCAAAGATGAGCAGCACTTTGCAGCCAGCCAGCTGCTCTGCTGTGACCTTCTGTAAGGTTGGATGGAAAACATGGAGCAGCCTGAGAAGACTGTACTGCTCACCTTTGATCAGGTTCAGCTCCCTGAAGGAGAGCGGGATCACCAGACTGACATCTTGGTTTCCCAAACCCTCGGCCCAGTCCAGAGTGAACTTCTGCACTGAGAAGGTTTTTCCAACTCCAGCGACTCCGTTGGTCAGGACCGCTCTGATGGGAGTCTGCTGGTCAGGTGAGGCTTTAAAGATGTCCTGGCACTTGATTGGAGTGTCATGGAGGGTCTCTTTCTTGGAAGCTGTCTCCAACTGCCTCACCTCATGCTGGGTATTAACCTCTTCACTCAGGCCGTGTGTGATGTAGAGCTCAGTGAAGATGCTGTTGAGGAGGGTTTCACTTTGATCAGTTCCTTCAGTCACACGTTCACATCTCCTCTTCAGACTGAGCCTATGTTCATCTAGAACCTCCTGCAGACCACGTTCTGCTGGAAGAGAAGGAAACAGGAGAGAATCAGGAACAGGCTTTTGAGAATCTGATGTTGAAAATAAAGGACTGCTGTGTGACATCAGCAGGTAACATGGACAGGAAAGACGACGACCAAACAGGGAGCAAAAGGGAAGAGAAGACTAAGGCTGCAGTCGAATTGTCAGTTTAGCTTAGGAACCTTCTTAATGGAGCGAAATGACCCGGAAGTCCCTCAGTGGCCGCCATGATAAGAGCCGTTCAAATTCTCTAGATCAGGGGTGGGGAACCTTTTTCCTCTCAAGGGCCATTTCAATGTTTTCAACACCCTCAGCCCTGCTCTAGATGATAGGAAAGGAGGTTTCAAATTTCCTTTATAACCTCCTTTAGTTTAGGAAACACTGGACCTCCCTTTCCGAAAGGAGAGGAGAAAATGCTGCCCCACAATGCCTTGCGGCCGCAGAATTTGCCGTCACACAACATTCGGCCGTTCACGGAAACAACCGATTATGACCGAGAAATGATATCATGAAAGTTACGGTGCTTATTAAGCTTTTGAAAACGTATGTGGTAAGTTGCCAAAGTGCTTTGTTTTGAACGTTCATCAGTATTATAATCAAAAAGAGAAATATGAACGTTAGTTTTTACTGAAATTATCAAATAAAGTCAACTAAGAATCTGTACTTGAGTAAAAGTAGAAGTACTCAGATCTTGTACTTGAGTAAAAGTAGAAGTACTCAGATCTTGTACTTGAGTAAAAGTAGAAGTACTCAGATCTTGTACTTGAGTAAAAGTAGAAGTACTCAGATCTTGTACTTGAGTAAAAGTAGAAGTACTCAGATCTTGTACTTGAGTAAAAGTAGAAGTACCAGAGTGTAGGAATACTCTGTCACAGTAAAAGTCCTGCATTCAAAATGTTCCTCAAGTGAAAGACAGTGAAAGTATTCGTTGTGCAGATTGGTCCATTTCAGAATAATATATATGATATGTTTTATAATGATTGATCATGAAAGTGTTCTCAAAGCTGGTGAAGGAGCAGCTAGTCTGAATGGCTTTGTAGACTGCAGGGTAGCTGGTGAAGGTGCAGCTAGTTTGAATGGCTTTGTAGACTGCAGGGTAGCTGGTGAAGGTGCAGCTAGTCTGAATGGCTTTGTAGACTGCAGGGTAGCTGGTGAAGGTGCAGCTAGTCTGAATGGCTTTGTAGACTGCAGGGTAGCTGGTGAAGGTGCAGCTAGTCTGAATGGCTTTGTAGACTGCAGGGTAGCTGGTGAAGGTGCAGCTAGTCTGAATGGCTTTGTAGACTGCAGGGTAGCTGGTGAAGGTGCAGCTAGTCTGAATGGCTTTGTAGACTGCAGGGTAGCTGGTGAAGGTGCAGCTAGTCTGAATGGCTTTGTAGACTGCAGGGTAGCTGGTGAAGGTGCAGCTAGTCTGAATGGCTTTGTAGACTGCAGGGTAGCTGGTGAAGGTGCAGCTAGTCTGAATGGCTTTGTAGACTGCAGGGTAGCTGGTGAAGGTGCAGCTAGTCTGAATGGCTTTGTAGACTGCAGGGTAGCTGGTGGATTTACTCCAGGTGGAACTAAAGTCTGATTCAACACTTGGTTAGATTTCACATCCTTCATCTGTGAAGTAACTGAAGGTATTAAATACATGCAGTGGACTAGAAGTACAGGCAGCATTAAGTACCTCTAAATTGTACTTAAGTACAGTTCTTGAGATTAAGATTAAGTTAAGATTTACTTTAGTTATTTCCCATCTCTGATCACACACAAGTGTTATATTTGTGCAGGACTAATGTTTTCCTGAGATTTAGACTGAAAGGTTTTTTTAGGGAAACACTGCTGCTGTCCCATGGTAAATATTTGTGTACAAACTTTAAAAAACAATGTTATATAACAGATCAGATGAGACAATATGTGTTGGAAACACCCAGAGCCCAGGCGGAGATAAAGATGCTGCATGTGTTCGGCTCTTACTTTGTACAATGCTCCATCTTTCTCCACACTGAGGACAGCAGGAGTCTCCTGATGGAGGGCACTGCTCCCAGTATGAGGCGATGCACTGTCTGCAGAACCAGTGTCCACAGCTGGTAGAGACTGGATCCTTCAGGACGTCCTGACACAGAGCACAGCTGGACAGCTGCTCCTCCACAGGAACAGGACTCTTCCACTTCCCTCTGTGGAGATGAACACATCCTTTAAAAGCACGTTACATTGGTGGAGCTGATTCTCACCAGAGGTACAACAAGGTGGACAATTCTAGTTTGGTATTTTAAAAAGGTCTCATGTATTTGCGATCAGGTAGGTAGTTTAAACTTCACATTATTATAAAACCAAACAGCATCCTGTCTGGATTCAAGACCACCCAGAGGAGCACATGTTCCCTGTATCTACTGAGACCAACCCGGTATCACGCCAAGACGTGAACATGTGACGATTTACCATGCTGGGAGACGTGACAGTTACACGGTGTTGTTAGCATGGCCCAACCAGTGGAGAAATACCCGGAAATGCCAAGCAAATGCTACTACGACGGTCGGTTGTTATTGTCAATATTAATATAATAATGATTTATTTTTAAATAGTCACACTCGATTTCGCCGATTTTCTTGTTGCCCAGCTGGTCGACTCCTCTTTGAGCAGAAACAAAGGCTACATTAATGTAATAAATCGATGTTAATCCATGGGTGTGGATGTGGAATTAACGGACGTGACGTTGTGCGATTGCGTTGCCAGGCAACAGTTTTGGTTCATGTTAATTTACAAACTCTTCAACTAGAACCGTAGTTATATTGAAAAACATTTTAGAAGGCCTCACGAAATACTTTAATGTACATTAAAATTGAAATGTGAAGGAATGTGTGTACAACAAAATACACCCGTCATAAGCAATACCGAAAACAGACATAGTCAAGATCCTCAGCTCGATGATTGGATGGTTTAGCCGCAATGCATGCTGGGAAATGGGGTTTATGTGATGTGAAATTCGAGAAAAAAAAATTAAAAATAAAATAATACTTTATTACATATACATATATATACATATATATAAATATATATATATATATACAGTGCAATAAGCTTCTTAATGCAATAAGAAGCTACAGGGACGTTAATCTACGTCGGTAATATTAACTTTATTTAATACAAGATTTAATCACACAGCCCATGTAGTATAATATTTTACAAATGATGAATTACAGCAAACATGTGCAATATATCCATTATTACAGCTCCGTGGCAGTGAGGCGATATGGGTCCGTTGTTAGTGTGCATCCATGGGTAAAGAGAAACTCATGTAGTGCTGAACACGTAACATGAACGTGCCGGGCGGCGCGGCCCCGTGGGTTAGACGCGCGTTCATAATGCCGAGGGAAATAACTCTCAGAATAACGTTATTAGCACATTTTTACAACTTGGGGAACGAATGTTTTTAATAAGGGCGATACAAGTGTTCATACTGGGTAGTTTATTTAGTTTAAAAAAAATTATCCAACGAGTTACAGACCACTCTTTCCCAATGTAAGTTAATGGGAAAAAAAAAATCCGGGCCTGGCAACCTAAAGGAAGTGTAGTACCGCCGTTTGGCCAGCACAAATATTCTCATCAGACTCCGGCGCACTTCCTGGGGGCTTGAGGTCTACTGCCATGCTATTCAGTTCACTTTCTCCTACTTCCTGTTCCCGCTTTCCTGTCTAACCTTCAGTGTACATTTTACAAATATGTAAATGTGCAAATATGAAACATACAGGTCAATATCACCTTGCTATTGGTAGCTGAACTGTCAATACCCCAAAATGTATTCTTAGATATAAATACCTCATTTTGAGTCATTCCGACACAATCAACACTTATAGTTTTATGTCTTGTTACATAAGAATATATTATATTTGTTAAGTGTTATTAAGGAAAAATTACTATTCTTGTGCTGCTGCTGCCTCATTAGGCCAATATTGAGCAGAGCATATTGAGACCACAACTCATGTTCAACAACTTCCTGACTTGCAATGAATCAGAACTATTCAGAGGGTTATTGAGGAGAAACTCTCCACTAATGGCGTATTACTTGTAGAATATGGTCATGCAGAATAAGGCATTACTAAGTGTTTTATAATGGCTACTAAAGAGCCACTATACTGATAATATGCATGTTAATGAACAACTAGTTGATGGTTAATTTGTGTACCTTAATATAAAGTGTTACTAAAGTAATGATAAACCTGTGAGTTGGATGTAGAAAAGTCAGAATCAATATAGATTTTTTTATTTTAAAGTAAATTCAGATTCAACATAGTAAAAAAATCATAAATTACTTATAGTGAAACCCTTGAATGATGGGATGGTAGACTAAAAGCTTTAGGAATCCAAACTATAACATATAATAAGTACCCGGTATCAAGATTGATGCAAAACAAGTGAAATTTGACATTTTTAGACAGGTTTAGAAAAAAAACACCTCTGGGGTCATTTTAGGTGGCAATGGGTGTATTTGCCGTTTCTCTGGAACCCATTGGTCGATTTTGATGATTGACATCTCTTTTGAACCGTTAGAGCCAATAGAATCGAAGGGGGATTTCCACATACACACACACACATGTTACCATTGAGAAATGGGAGCTATGCACATGCAGTTTGCCCAAAGCGCTCTGAAAACTAGGTTTATTGCTGATGGATTATCAGAAATCATTTCAAAGTGACACATTGTATTAACCTATGGATTCCTTCAGCAGCATTTCTATCATTTGAATGCCATTGAACACCACTTTTGATCAGAAAACAACAAACGTAAGATATATTGCCGTGTTGGGTACCGAATGCTACGTGGTGTGATGTCTTAGTTAGCTTCTCATGTTGCGAGTTCGGATCGGTCAGTAATGATACTAATACCTGTCGAATCTGTGGAATCTCAGCTTGCTAATCGATATCCTGTTTGTGCAGATACGATAAGTAATAAGGTTATTTTAACGTGAGTTCTGTGCTAAGTGTGTTAGCATTTTTTCGCTCAGGGCTAATTCAGAGCCTTTGTTATTACCCTTATGTTTCCTTTTGCTAAAAATTGTTAATATTGTCTGATAGCGGAGTTTCTTCCCGTTAAGTGGGTATGACACATGAATAGGTTTTTAAATGTTAAGAAGCCCTCAGACGCTGTTTCTTGCAGATGTTGGGAATGGGGCTTAATAGGTTAAAGCTGCTGAGTCATATATTGCACCTCAAAAAAACAAATACATCCAAAATTGTTCTATACTATCTTACTGTGTTTCTTTACTATACTCTCCTGCATTTTCTTTTAGTTTACTGTGCACATTATTAAAGAACAGTTTACATCAGGGGTGGGGAACCTCCGGCCTCCGGGCCGTATACGGCCCGCAAGACCATTTGATGCGGCCCTCGAGGTAATTTATAAACACACGCAAAAAATAAAAAAATGAAATAAATCTAGTCCGCAAAAGAATTAAACAAGCGAGTGCCTGTTTTTCCTGGCCAAGGTCAGGGTCCTTGAACACAACACAAGCCTAACGTGTCATCACGTGGTATGTCTCGTCTGAGAGGGGTGCAGTTCTGCCGGAGAGCACCAGAACGCCGCTCCGCTCCGGCACTTCAGATAAGGAGCCGTACACATGCCGCAGTTTTTGCGTGGCTGTGTCTTTAGTTGAAAGCCCAGTGGCGATCTGTCATACTGACCATACAGGCAATAACTTTGTTGTTATTAGCATCTGGTTAGCTAGCTATGCTAACACATATGAGAAGCTTTTCCTACAACCAGTGAGGTAAAGGCACATCTTTATATGATCATTATAGTTATAAAAAAATAAGAGAATAAAATAAACAGGTATAAAATACTATATGACAGTAAAAACAAGTTGTTATTAATAAACAAGAATCCAGTTCGAAAGGGGAGTGATTTGTAAAATATATATAAAGAAAAATAAATCTGCTTCCAGTTCTGTTTCATCTGGGTGTTGAGAGATGTTTCCATAGATTTCTTAATGTTGCTCTCAAAGTGCACCAGATTGATGCTTTTAACTTCAACATTTAAAAATAAAATATTCCACGGGGAGCATGCCCCCGGACCCCCCTAGAGGAGGTTAGGCCCCCCCCCCCCACTTAAATCATATCCACATGGATAGGAAACTATATACATTTGCACACATCTTGTGTCCATATCTTTCTGTTTGGTGGTCATGCCACACCGTGCACGTGCATGCATGCGAGTCATGGTAAGATATCTGGATTGAGACGTTGCTTTTTCTTTGCACAGCATGAAAGAAAGGAGGTCAATCATTTGTACGGCCCTCGGAGGATGTTGAAAAAATTTAAATGGCCCTTGAGAGGAAAAAGGTTCCCCACCCCTGGTTTACATTATCACATTTTATTAGCTTTATTTAACACAAAGTCCAACATGTCAAGGTATGAGGACTAGAAGATCATTTACTATCGCTGATGATGCCAAGGAGCAAGAGTTCAATTAAACGTTGTTACTGTACTCTACTGAGTTTCATTGCTGCGATCATAAAAGAACAATTCAGATTATCAGATATTAAAACAACTGAATCCTCTTCAGGTCAGTTTACAGTAGAAACTCTTACTTTGTGTCTGAGGGTCCAGGTTCATCACTGAAGTCTGGAGGTCTGTCTTTAGACCAGTCACTCTTCAGAGACAGACAGCTGGAGACTGAAGACTTGTCCTCTTCCTCACTCATCTTCTCCAGTCTGAGAGATAAACCAGTAACACTGCAGAAACACACACACACACACACACACACACACACACACACACACACACACACACACACACACACATAAATACTATATAACACAATTATTTAAATCTAAACCATCATAATGATAAACGTTGGTTAAAATAGAGCAAATCAGTCAGACTTCAGACAGGCCGGGCGGTTACGTGTTATGTAACTCTGATGAATCAGAAACCAAGAAATTCAAAGGTTAACATTTGAATGTCACCTTGGACTCTAGGAAATATATTATTGATAACCTATTTTTTCTACATATAGTTTAACAGAGTAAATTATTATCGTCTAAAAAAGAAGCAGAGCCTGGTGTTAACACTCACACTGTTTTCCTCCTACTGCTCCGTCGAAGTGTAAAATGGAGTCTGGTAAAATGTCATAATTGGACTTTGACACCCTAACCTGTCTGCAGCTCCTCCCTTTGTTTAATAACCAGCCTTATCAACTGTACAGGTAAAGTCTGTTGCTTTGGTAAAAATACAAATAAATTGTCAAGAGTTTCCAAGCAATTTCAAGAGTTTAGTCAACTTTTGCATTTTTTGAGTTGGTGAAACGTACTTCTTTAGTTTTCCTCTACTCAAGAACGTGTTGTGAAAAGATGATGTAGCGGCCAAAATCATATAGAACTAAAACAGATAGTTGAACAGCCGCTGAGGCACTAGTTAGCGGATCTTACGCAGGGCAATGATCCAGGTCCAGACAAGATTCTCCGTTGTGCATTTTATTCCTATAACAAAATACAATGAACAGGTTTCCTATATCTCTTTCCTTAAGCCTTTCCTATGGCCTTCCCTCGTGTAGCTTGAAACACCCTGGTAAAAAAACCGTTACTAGTGCTCTGGCTCCCACCTCCACCTGGCTCCAATATATACAATTACACCAGGTGCTCTTATCACCCAGTGCCCAAACATGCCTTCAAAATAAAAGCATAGAAACTACTTTAACTTATGACGCTAACTAAGAATACATATAAATAAATGATAATAATAAACAGCAAGAAAATAAATGTTAAACTATTAAATAATATAAAGAGATATATGGCTCCAACAGATGAGATGAGCCTACAATTAAAAGCCAAGATATTACGTGTAACCAATGCAAATAACAATCTGCTAAGAACCACATAAGACAAGAATAAATAAAGTAAATAAAACACAATGGAGTTGCCGGAACCTATATACGACAAACTCTTCCTGATTTCAATCCAACCCTTTCAATATTTGATAGCATTGAAACATTGCAGATTAAACAAATAGATTTAAAAAAGGGAACGTTATAGACATTAGGGATGCATACCGGTATCCGGTATTACCGAAATACCGGTTACTGGTGGCTACGGTATACCGTACCGAAATCAGATCCGGTTTCGATACTTTAAAAAAAAAAAAAAAAACTTTTCTTTTTTTAAATTCATTTTCATTTCATTTCATTTCAAAACTTTATTTAGACAGACAGGTCCCTTGAGATCATGATCTCTTTTACAAGGGAGACCTGCATCAATTAGTTCCACATGAAACATAAAAACAAACTATAGAGGACATCATATTTACATATTCACCAACACTTACCCATAGTGTCAGAAAGCATGTCGTGCAGACGTACCTTAAAAACATTCAGAGAAACAAAATTGCACAATTTCAGTTTGGACTGTAGGCTGTTCCAAGCAAGTGGAGCTGCACATAAAAGCTGTCTCACCTCAGACAGTCCTCACTCTTCATCTAATGAGACTACATCCTGTGATCTCAGACAATAGCTGCAACTTTCTGCTTTACCAGAGAACAGATGTAATACGGCAGTTTGCCCAACATAGCTTTATAAATGAAAGTGTACCAGTGACTGAGCCTCCGGACAGAGAGTGATGGTAAACCTGCCTTGGTATACTTTAAAATACAAAAATGTCCCTGTAAAATGCCTCCAATCAATAAAAACTTCAACACCGGGACTATTTTTCACTGCGCAGTAATATGTCATCACCACTACCATGTAAAGAGGCCATGGAAAGTTCTATGAAAACTAACAGTTAATTTGATTTGAAGTTAACGGTCATTGAACTGGCTTTAAAGCTCAGTTCAAATAATAACAACTTGTGAAATTCAGTAGAAATTGCATACATTGTAATTAGGAAAACATGTACACTTATTTATTGATCAAATCCTTTTTGACTGTGTGTGTTTAATTACTTCTGTTGGTTTTAAGTGTTTTTTCAATCAGATATTTATTTATTTTATGTCTGTCAGTACTTAGATGTTGTACTTGAGTAAAAGTAGAAGTACTCAGATCTTGTACTTGAGTAAAAGTAGAAGTACTCAGATCTTGTACTTGAGTAAAAGTAGAAGTACCAGAGTGTAGGAATACTCGGTTACAGTAAAAGTCCTGCATTCAAAATGTTACTCAAGTGAAAGTAGTACTCACAATCAACACTTATAGTTTTATGTCTTGTTACATAAGAATATATTATATTTGTTAAGTGTTATTAAGGGAAAATTACTATTCTTGTGCTGCTGCTGCCTCATTAGGCCAATATTGAGCAGAGCATATTGAGACCACAACTCATGTTCAACAACTTCCTGACTTGCAATGAATCAGCACTATTCAGAGGGTTATTGAGGAGAAACTCTCCACTAATGGCGTATTACTTGTAGAATATGGTCATGCAGAATAAGGCATTACTAAGTGTTTTATAATGGCTACTAAAGAGCCACTATACTGATAATATGCATGTTAATGAACAACTAGTTGATGGTTAATTTGTGTACCTTAATATAAAGTGTTACTAAAGTAATGATAAACCTGTGAGTTGGATGTAGAAAAGTCAGAATCAATATAGATTTTTTTATTTTAAAGTAAATTCAGATTCAACATAGTAAAAAAATCATAAATTACTTATAGTGAAACCCTTGAATGATGGGATGGTAGACTAAAAGCTTTAGGAATCCAAACTATAACATATAATAAGTACCCGGTATCAAGATTGATGCAAAACAAGTGAAATTTGACATTTTTAGAGAGGTTAAGAAAAAAAACACCTCTGGGGTCATTTTAGGTGGCAATGGGTGTATTTGCCGTTTCTCTGGAACCCATTGGTCGATTTTGATGATTGACATCTCTTTTGAACCGTTAGAGCCAATAGAATCGAAGGGGGATTTCCACATACACACACACACATGTTACCATTGAGAAATGGGAGCTATGCACACGCAGTTTGCCCAAAGCGCTCTGAAAACTAGGTTTATTGCTGATGGATTATCAGAAATCATTTCAAAGTGACACATTGTATTAACCTATGGATTCCTTCAGCAGCATTTCTATCATTTGAATGCCATTGAACACCACTTTTGATCAGAAAACAACAAACGTAAGATATATTGCCGTGTTGGGTACCGAATGCTACGTGGTGTGATGTCTTAGTTAGCTTCTCATGTTGCGAGTTCGGATCGGTCAGTAATGATACTAATACCTGTCGAATCTGTGGAATCTCAGCTTGCTAATCGATATCCTGTTTGTGCAGATACGATAAGTAATAAGGTTATTTTAACGTGAGTTCTGTGCTAAGTGTGTTAGCATTTTTTCGCTCAGGGCTAATTCAGAGCCTTTGTTATTACCCTTATGTTTCCTTTTGCTAAAAATTGTTAATATTGTCTGATAGCGGAGTTTCTTCCCGTTAAGTGGGTATGACACATTAATAGGTTTTTAAATGTTAAGAAGCCCTCAGACGCTGTTTCTTGCAGATGTTGGGAATGGGGCTTAATAGGTTAAAGCTGCTGAGTCATATATTGCACCTCAAAAAACAAATACATCCAAAATTGTTCTATACTATCTTACTGTGTTTCTTTACTATACTCTCCTGCATTTTCTTTTAGTTTACTGTGCACATTATTAAAGAACAGTTTACATCAGGGGTGGGGAACCTCCGGCCTCCGGGCCGTATACGGCCCGCAAGACCATTTGATGCGGCCCTCGAGGTAATTTATAAACACACGCAAAAAATAAAAAAATGAAATAAATCTAGTCCGCAAAAGAAATAAACAAGCGAGTGCCTGTTTTTCCTGGCCAAGGTCAGGGTCCTTGAACACAACACAAGCCTAACGTGTCATCACGTGGTATGTCTCGTCTGAGAGGGGTGCAGTTCTGCCGGAGAGCACCAGAACGCCGCTCCGCTCCGGCACTTCAGATAAGGAGCCGTACACATGCCGCAGTTTTTGCGTGGCTGTGTCTTTAGTTGAAAGCCCAGTGGCGATCTGTCATACTGACCATACAGGCAATAACTTTGTTGTTATTAGCATCTGGTTAGCTAGCTATGCTAACACATATGAGAAGCTTTTCCTACAACCAGTGAGGTAAAGGCACATCTTTATATGATCATTATAGTTATAAAAAAATAAGAGAATAAAATAAACAGGTATAAAATACTATATGACAGTAAAAACAAGTTGTTATTAATAAACAAGAATCCAGTTCGAAAGGGGAGTGATTTGTAAAATATATATAAAGAAAAATAAATCTGCTTCCAGTTCTGTTTCATCTGGGTGTTGAGAGATGTTTCCATAGATTTCTTAATGTTGCTCTCAAAGTGCACCAGATTGATGCTTTTAACTTCAACATTTAAAAATAAAATATTCCACGGGAGCATGCCCCCGGACCCCCCTAGAGGAGGTTAGGCCCCCCCCCACTTAAATCATATCCACATGGATAGGAAACTAAATACATTTGCACACATCTTGTGTCCATATCTTTCTGTTTGGTGGTCATGCCACACCGTGCACGTGCATGCATGCGAGTCATGGTAAGATATCTGGATTGAGACGTTGCTTTTTCTTTGCACAGCATGAAAGAAAGGAGGTCAATCATTTGTACGGCCCTCGGAGGATGTTGAAAATATTTAAATGGCCCTTGAGAGGAAAAAAGTTCCCCACCCCTGGTTTACATTATCAAATTTTATTAGCTTTATTTAACACAAAGTCCAACATGTCAAGGTATGAGGACTAGAAGATCATTTACTATCGCTGATGATGCCAAGGAGCAAGAGTTCAATTAAACGTTGTTACTGTACTCTACTGAGTTTCATTGCTGCGATCATAAAAGAACAATTCAGATTATCAGATATTAAAACTGAATCCTCTTCAGGTCAGTTTACAGTAGAAACTCTTACTTTGTGTCTGAGGGTCCAGGTTCATCACTGAAGTCTGGAGGTCTGTCTTCAGACCAGTCACTCTTCAGAGACAGACAGCTGGAGACTGAAGACTTGTCCTCTTCCTCACTCATCTTCTCCAGTCTGAGAGATAAACCAGTAACACTGCAGAAACACACACACACACACACACACACACACACACAACACACACACACACACACACACACACACACACACACACACACACACACACACACACACACACACAACACACACACACAGACACACACACACACACACACACACACACACACACACACACACACACACACACACCACACACCACACACACACACACACACACACACACACACACACACACACACACACACACACATAAATACTATATAACACAATTATTTAAATCTAAACCATCATAATGATAAACGTTGGTTAAAATAGAGCAAATCAGTCAGACTTCAGACAGGCCGGGCGGTTACGTGTTATGTAACTCTGATGAATCAGAAACCAAGAAATTCAAAGGTTAACATTGAATGTCACCTTGGACTCTAGGAAATATATTATTGATAACCTATTTTTTCTACATATAGTTTAACAGAGTAAATTATTATCGTCTAAAAAAGAAGCAGAGCCTGGTGTTAACACTCACACTGTTTTCCTCCTACTGCTCCGTCGAAGTGTAAAATGGAGTCTGGTAAAATGTCATAATTGGACTTTGACACCCTAACCTGTCTGCAGCTCCTCCCTTTGTTTAATAACCAGCCTTATCAACTGTACAGGTAAAGTCTGTTGCTTTGGTAAAAATACAAATAAATTGTCAAGAGTTTCCAAGCAATTTCAAGAGTTTAGTCAACTTTTGCATTTTTTGAGTTGGTGAAACGTACTTCTTTAGTTTTCCTCTACTCAAGAACGTGTTGTGAAAAGATGATGTAGCGGCCAAAATCATATAGAACTAAAACAGATAGTTGAACAGCCGCTGAGGTAGTTAGCGGATCTTACGCAGGGCAATGATCCAGGTCCAGAC
Source organism: Harpagifer antarcticus (assembly GCA_902827135.1). Lineage (NCBI taxonomy): Eukaryota > Metazoa > Chordata > Actinopteri > Perciformes > Harpagiferidae > Harpagifer > Harpagifer antarcticus. Next base: position 57,222 of record CADEHL010001290.1, read on the forward strand.
AAGATTCTCCGTTGTGCATTTTATTCCTATAACAAAATACAATGAACAGGTTTCCTATATCTCTTTCCTTAAGCCTTTCCTATGGCCTTCCCTCGTGTAGCTTGAAACACCCTGGTAAAAAACCGTTACTAGTGCTCTGGCTCCCACCTCCACCTGGCTCCAATATATACAATTACACCAGGTGCTCTTATCACCCAGTGCCCAAACATGCCTTCAAAATAAAAGCATAGAAACTACTTTAACTTATGACGCTAACTAAGAATACATATAAATAAATGATAATAATAAACAGCAAGAAAATAAATGTTAAACTATTAAATAATATAAAGAGATATATGGCTCCAACAGATGAGATGAGCCTACAATTAAAAGCCAAGATATTACGTGTAACCAATGCAAATAACAATCTGCTAAGAACCACATAAGACAAGAATAAATAAAGTAAATAAAACACAATGGAGTTGCCGGAACCTATATACGACAAACTCTTCCTGATTTCAATCCAACCCTTTCAATATTTGATAGCATTGAAACATTGCAGATTAAACAAATAGATTTAAAAAAGGGAACGTTATAGACATTAGGGATGCATACCGGTATCCGGTATTACCGAAATACCGGTTACTGGTGGCTACGGTATACCGTACCGAAATCAGATCCGGTTTCGATACTTTAAAAAAAAAAAAAAAAAACTTTTCTTTTTTTAAATTCATTTTCATTTCATTTCATTTAATTAAAACTTTATTTAGACAGACAGGTCCCTTGAGATCATGATCTCTTTTACAAGGGAGACCTGCATCAATTAGTTCCACATGAAACATAAAAACAAACTATAGAGGACATCATATTTACATATTCACCAACACTTACCCATAGTGTCAGAAAGCATGTCGTGCAGACGTGCCTTAAAAACATTCAGAGAAACAAAATTGCACAATTTCAGTTTGGACTGTAGGCTGTTCCAAGCAAGTGGAGCTGCACATAAAAGCTGTCTCACCTCAGACAGTCCTCACTCTTCATCTAATGAGACGACATCCTGTGATCTCAGACAATAGCTGCAACTTTCTGCTTTACCAGAGAACAGATGTAATACGGGAGTTTGCCCAACATAGCTTTATAAATGAAAGTGTACCAGTGACTGAGCCTCCGGACAGAGAGTGATGGTAAACCTGCCTTGGTATACTTTAAAATACAAAAATGTCCCTGTAAAATGCCTCCAATCAATAAAAACTTCAACACCGGGACTATTTTTCACTGCGCAGTAATATGTCATCACCACTACCATGTAAAGAGGCCATGGAAAGTTCTATGAAAACTAACAGTTAATTTGATTTGAAGTTAACGGTCATTGAACTGGCTTTAAAGCTCAGTTCAAATAATAACAACTTGTGAAATTCAGTAGAAATTGCATACATTGTAATTAGGAAAACATGTACACTTATTTATTGATCAAATCCTTTTTGACTGTGTGTGTTTAATTACTTCTGTTGGTTTTAAGTGTTTTTTTCAATCAGATATTTATTTATTTTATGTCTGTCAGTACTTAGATGTTGTACTTGAGTAAAAGTAGAAGTACTCAGATCTTGTACTTGAGTAAAAGTAGAAGTACTCAGATCTTGTACTTGAGTAAAAGTAGAAGTACCAGAGTGTAGGAATACTCGGTCACAGTAAAAGTCCTGCATTCAAAATGTTACTCAAGTGAAAGTAGAAAAGTATTATCATCAAAATATAAAAGTTAAAGTACCAAAAGTAAAAGTAGTCATTGTGCAGATTGGTCCATTTTATAATAATATATATAGAATTGGAAAACCACAAAAAGCTAAATAGGGACTCTTTAAACTAATACATTTTAAATCAATAAAAAATCATAAAAATAGGAATCATATTAACAGGGTAACTAGTAATAAAACTACTAGATATGCAACAGTTACATCCCATTTCTAAGAAAGATAGAGGGAGATAAGAAGGGAGAGTGAGGTGTGTGTGTGTGTGTGTGTGTGTGTGTGTGTGTGTGTGTGTGTGTGTGTATGTGTGTGTGTGTGTGTGTGTGTGTGTGTGTGTTCATAACGGCAATGACCAAGTGTGTGACCGCAGCAGAGACGACACATCAAGCAATGGAGCTCCTCTCAAACAGTGAGTATCTTCCTCATGTCTCTTCTACATCAACATGTGTGTGTGTGTGTGTGTGTGCGTGTGCGTGTGTGTGTGCGTGTGTGTGTGTGCGTGTGTGTGTGCGTGTGTGTGTGTGCATGTGTGCGTGTGTGTGCGTGTGTGTGTTGCGTGCGTGTATGTGCGTGTGTGTGTGCGTGCGTGTGTGTGCGTGTGTGTGTGCGTGCGTGTGTGTGTGTGTGCGTGTGTGGTGTGTGCGTGTGTGGTGTGCGTGCGTGTGTGTGTGTGCGTGTGTGTGTGTGTGTGTGTGCGTGTGTGTGTGTGTGTGTGCGTGTGTGTGTGTGTGCGTGCGTGTGTGTGTGTGCGTGTGTGTGTGTGTGTGTGTGTGTGTGTGGTGTGTTCATAACGGCAATGACCAAGTGTGTGACCGCAGCAGAGAAGACACGTCAAGCAATGGAGCTCCTCTCAAACAGTGAGTATCTTTATGTTCCCGTTAATGTAAAATGCAACGCGTGTGTGTTGGCTTGTTTAATTTAACTTGATGTTATTTCATTATCACTGATGTTCACTGTGCAGGAACAATGATAAGTAGTTTAATAATTAACTTGTTGTTATTGTAGATGTGCTAATGTTAAGGTGTTTTTTTGAGATTTATAGATAATAAAGCAAAAGCACAACATTAGCAGCACCATGTAATTACATTTTAATTTAATGGTATAATATCCTGAATGGATGTGTAACTGCATATGTTGCTTATTTTACTTTTTCATTTATTGAATTAGTTTGTGTAAATACCTTGTTCAATATTCAATAGCATTTAATTATAATTATCAATTTGAACATGAATTAAAATGTCATATAATCCCCTTACCTTACCTTATCTTATCTTACCTTACCTTACCTTATCTCATCTCATCTTATTTGATCTTGTATACGAGTTTAAATATTTTCTTAAAACATTTTTTATTCACTTGTTTTTTCTACACATATTTTGTACTGAAATCATGAGAATCAAGCAAATAATAGAATATATATATATATATTAACACTGAGATATTTGGAGGTACATTAAAGCTGGTTTTAAGATAACGATATTATGTCTATCATTTAAAAATAAAATGTTGATTTCATTTGTCCTTAAATCTCCTTTTAATCGAAAGAAAATCTGATTTATTTTAATAACTGGCCTAAATATGATAAAAATAATTATAGAAAACAAATTAAAATGAATGTTAACAATAATTATATTTAAGTGGCATAAAAAAAAATACTTACGTGATGAAAAAAATATATAAATAAACAAAAATAAAATGAATCAATAAAGAACAGCACAAATAATAATTCAACAAAAACATAAAAAATAATATAATGAATTCTGTTATTTAAGGGGGAAACAAAAATGAGTGTGTGAGTGCTTGTAAATATGTTTCTTTCTCTCACCACACATCCCTTTCCTCCCCTCTAGTGTCATCTGTGATTGAGCGTCATTGGAGATCCATGGCTGTGCGTCACCTCTGCGTCCTGTAACCCGGGGACACTTCCCCCCCCCCCCCGCCGCTTTCTCAGATTTCACTGCCCCCCCCCGCCACTCGGCATCGTCATGGATCTCTTGGAGCTGGAAGGCACGGGCAGCGGCTGTGAGGACAGAAACTGTGGCCGAACAACTGGCTTCTCCGAGGGGTGTTTGAACGAGGAGTGCCATTTGGACGAACCTATGTTTGGGTTCATCGAGTTAGGTGGGTCAACGACAATAACGACCATGACTTTAGACCAGGGGTGTCCAAACCACGGCCTGGGGGCCATTTTGAATCGGCCCTCAGCAAATTAAAAAAGTGTAATGGAATATCGCCCACAAATGAAACCTGTGCTTGTCTTATATTGTATTTCTTAAATATATATATATATCACAGTAGTATTCATGTGTTAATAAGACCACTTTTCAAATAAATTCAGTCAATTCAAGTTGGAAACATTTTCTAACATATCTTAATTGAAGAGAAAAAAGCCCGATAACTTATTCACATAACAAGCTTGAAATACACCCTTCCTATTTCTCCTCATTCAAATCAATCTGAGGTTTCTGTTTTAAGGGAGGGGCTGCCAACACTCACAAGCATCAATTACTCACAGTTGATTGATTTTGCTAACTTATAACTGAATTTATGAGGCGATATACCTCTAGTGATGTGGCCCTGGGTGAAAACAGTTTGCACACCCCTTCTTCAGAGGAATAAAAACTAAAGAGACTGATCGAAAGAGTGGTGCAGGTGTCCCCAGAAGGCAGCATCTCTCTGGTTCAATGGGATTTTGGATTATTATATACAAAATAATCTCAATTCTTATGATATTTACAGGTTTAGTTCAGCAGGATAATCTCCACATATTAACACTTCTTTATGATTTCTGAAGTAAGAAGCTAACGTTAGCCTATAAAGGAACTACAGCACGGCAGGGCTGGACTGTGACAATAAATCAGGCCGGGAATTATACACCCAGCCAGGCCACTACCAGTTTTCTTTTGTGCCATTTTTCTGGATTTATTTGTCAATATTTACAGCGTTGCTGCCCATAATGATAGCCCTATAGTTTAAATCTACTACCCCACAATAAACATATGGACATGGATTACTATTTAAAAAATTGTGAAAATCTATTTTAGGAATCTATCAATGTGAACATTTTAAGTGGGGGTCCGGGGCATGCTCCCCCGGTAAGATCTTTTTTAAATTGTTGGACTTAAATGCATCAATCTGGTGCACTTTGAGGGGGAAATAAAGAGACTACACATATGAAACAGAACTGTATACATTTAAATAATCATAAAATCATAAGAACATGGCCATAGCCAATAACATACCATATCCAATATGAAAACACATTGAAACTTGTTTATTTATTTGTTTTTACTGACTTTGGCATGGGAATAGTCAGAGGAAGGATATCAGGGGGTGTGGCTATCCTGTGGAATAAGAGCCTTGAGTCATCAATAAATGTGGTTATAGGCTCTGTGCCGACTGGTGCATTGCAATACAGTTTACTCACAATGACAAGGAATGTATTATTCTAAATGTGTATACACCCTATGAATGTCATCAGAATGAGGATGAATATCTAAATAGGCTTGCTTTCATTAATTCCTTTATTCAAAGCAATACTTGTTCTTGTGTGTATGTCATGGAGATATGAATGCAGATATCTCAGACAGGAACTCATTATTTGCCAAGCATATGGGTCAGTTCTGTAACGATAACAATTGTATATTGTCAAGCAAGGTGCTTTTGCCTGCAGATAGTTATACCTACATTAGCGAGGCCTGGCATACTACGTCATGGCTTGATCATTGTATTAGTACAGCTGATGCCAGGGCCGGACTGGGACAATAAGTCAGGCTGGGAATTATACACCCAGCCAGGCCACTACCAGTTTTTTGTGCCATTTTGCTGGATTTATTTGTCAATATTTACAGCGTTGTTGCCCATATGATAGCCCTAGTTCAAATCTACTACCCAATAATAAACATATGGACATGGGTTATTATTTAAACAAATGTGCAAATCTATTTAGGAACCTATTCATGTGAACATATTTTAAGTGGGGGTGGACCTCAAATCCTCTAGGGGGGTCCGAGGGCATGCTCCCCCGGTAAGATTTTTTTTTAAATGTTGGACTTAAATGCATCAATCTGGTGCATTTTGAAGGGGAAATAAAGAGACTACACCCATATGAAACAGAACTGTATACATTTAAATAATCATAAAATCATAAGAACATGGCCATAACCAATAACATACCATATCCAATATGAAAACACATTGAAACTTGTTTATTTGTTTTTGGTTCATTTATAGTTGTGAGTGTCTGTGCTCCTGAATCAGCCTCACCCGTCTCCCCCCTCTCCCCCCTGCTCCTCTTTGAGGCAGCAGCAAAGACTAGTTTTAGCTCTCAACAAGTTTTTAAAGTTTATCTTGCCTTTTTTCACCTAGTTAACATTTTTTTTATTATTATTCATGCATATTTTACGAATCACTCCCCCCTCAAATGGAAATATGTGTTCACATAAATGGTGACCAAACCGTTTGAGACCCACAAAGAACTTAGACTAAGTTAACTATCTAAACACTCAGAGAGTCCTTTACCTCACCTGAGCTGTAGTTATCAGTCTCTCAGTCTGACAGGAGAGGACTCTCCTCCACCTTGATGACAGCTCATTACAGGGTTGCCAACTTTGGGTACCTGGCTGGATTGAGATTTTGATATCATGGGTTTAATTACACATACTGTATGCGCACTAAATGACTGCTATCGTGTCAGTAGCGGGACCTTAGCCTATATATAGGATATATATACGAATACACAATATTGGACACAGACTATAAAGGACACAACGTTTCATTCACTATTGAAAGTCAAACACATGTTTGTTTCCACTGTTTTATTGTGTGCATAGGCGATAAGCAATTCATTGACTTATCGTAGGATAAATAAAAATGAACTCGATAACTTTTCTGACCTCGATACATTTCCATTTACATGAGGATGTGGCTAGCAGTTTGAAAGGATGTACTTGAATTATTATTATATATTATCATTATGTCAGTGGTCTAAAACGGTCATACAACGGTGCCGACAATATTATCCTTTATCGCAATAATTTCCTGGAAAATGTATCCAACAAAATTAATTATCGTGAGAGGCGTATACATGAAACACACACAAACAGACAAATCTACAGACTTACTCCAAACTGCCAAATATATTAATTAACACACTCTCACTCTCATACATTCTTTGACTCTATTTTGGCCTAGTAGAACAATAAGCAGCAGACTTTTACTTTGATATCATTTCTACTGGATCTTAGATCTGCGCATGCGCAATACGGGTCGGGGATTGCCCAACCGGCTCCCACTGCTCTGCTGTCTGTTAACGTTGTTAAGAGTGGTGGGGGCGGGGAGGGAGCGGATCGACAGCTTGAGCAGCTGTCAACTCAACATTGTAAATAACCAACCAAAAACCATTGCCGGTTCATCTTGTCTTTGGCGTGAGAATAGTTTGGGCAGCGTGAGAGCGTGAGATTGAGAGTGAAAGCGTGTGTCACACGCCAGAAGCGTGAGAGTTGGCAACCCTGCTCATTATATCCGTTAGCGCAGCTAGCTAGCACCAGATGCTAACAACAACAATACACGTAACCGGTGCGCACGCTTTCTCTCTCTCGCCCGCCATCATCTCAGGATCCGTGTATTTGTGATCCTCTCCAGAATGGAAGTAGTCACACAGAGCATCAACTAGTTCCTGAGCAGTGTCCTTCACATGCTGATATCCAAGAGAGGGAGTTACACAGTCACAAGATGGAGGAATAGAAAGCAGTATTCAATGTTTACTTCAGATTAGCTCCACGTCAGAAATGAGCATGCTTGATGTCTCTCTCCATAGAGGCTGAATCATCATGTTAATCACATAGCTATCATCTGCCTCAAACAGTCCTGATGCTCTTCTAGGTAATCACACATCCTGTCATGTTCACAGCTGCAGTTGGGATACCTTTGTTAGCATGTTACTCTCATGCTGGAGGAGGACATTCAGGATTTTCACACTTCACGTCACAACCGCTAAGCTAAAGGCGGCTAGTTGGGCGTGATGACGTTTAGTTGTTTGATTTAGACACTTGTTAGCAACTGCTGTTTTTAAATCCTCTAGTGGGGAATTTACTGACGTATTTTATCTCGTAGAACAAACTGTTAAAATCACAGACCTTATTTCAGGCTAACTACCGCACACACATTCAGAAAACCATTGACCTCCAGACCAGGGGGCAGGAAGTGATGCATGGTGCAATTCTAATAAAACCATCATTATGATTTTCTCTTCCAGTGTGCGTGACTGTCATTTATATCCCGCTGATGCTCTTTGGGCTTCTGGGAAATATTCTGACGATCCTGGTGGTTTGGCTTCGACCTCACATGAGAAGCTCTACCTACCTGTACCTGAGCAGCATGGCCGTCAGTGACCTGCTGATCCTGCTCCTGCTGCCTCTGGATCTGTACAAGGTACACACACACACACACACACACACACACACACACACACACACACACACACACACACACACACACACACACACACACACACACACACACACACACACACACACACACACACACACACACACACACACACACACACACACAAGAAGTAGAAGAGACATGGAGAAGAGGGGACACATGTTGAAGTAGAAGAGACATGAAGAAGAGGGGACACATGTTGAAGTAGAAGAGACATGAAGAAGAGGGGACACATGTTGATGTAGGAGACATGAAGAAGAGGGGACATGTTGATGTAGAAGAGACATGAAAAGAGGGACACATGTTGATGTAGAAAGACATGGAGAAGAGGGACACAGTTGATGTAGGAGAGACATGAGAAGAGGGGCACATGTTGATGTAGAAGAGACATGGAGAAGAGGGGACACATGTTGATGTAGAAGAGACATGAAGAAGAGGGGACACATGTTGATGTAGAGGAGACATGAAGAAGAGGGGACACATGTTGATGTAGAAGAGACATGAAGAGGGGACACATGTTGATGTAGAAGAGACATGAAGAAGAGGGGACACATGTTGATGTAGAGGAGACATGAAGAAGAGGGACACATGTTGATGTAGAAGAGACATGAAGAAGAGGGGACACATGTTGATGTAGAGAGACATGAAGAAGAGGGGACACATGTTGATGTAGAGGAGACATGAAGAAGAGGGGACACCTGTTGATGTAGAGGAGACATGAAGAAGAGGGGACACATGTTGATTGTAGAAGAGACATGAAGAAGAGGGGACACATGTTGATGTAGAAGAGACATGGAGAAGAGGAGACACATGTTGATGTAGAAGAGACATGAAGAAGAGGGGACACATGTTGATGTAGAGGAGACATGAAGAAGAGGGGACACATGTTGATGTAGAGGGAGACATGAAGAAGAGGGGACACATGTGTGATGTAGAAGAGACATGAAGAAGAGGGACACATGTTGATGTAGAAGAGACATGGAGAAGAGGGGACACATGTTGATGTAGAAGAGACATGAAGAAGAGGGGACACATGTTGATGTAGAAGAGACATGGAGAAGAGGGGACACATGTTGATGTAGAAGAGACATGAAGAAGAGGGGACACATGTTGATGTAGAAGAGACATGGAGAAGAGGGGACACATGTTGATGTAGAAGAGACATGAAGAAGAGGGGACACATGTTGATGTAGAAGAGACATGGGAGAGAGGGGACACATGTTGATGTAGAGGAGACATGAAGAAGAGGGGACACATGTTGATGTAGAGGAGACATGAAGAAGAGGGGACACATGTTGATGTAGAGGAGACATGAAGAAGAGGGGACACATGTTGATGTAGAAGAGACATGGAGAAGAGGGGACACATGTTGATGTAGAAGAGACATGGAGAAGAGGAGTTTGCCTAGGGGACCTGTAAGGTCTCAGTAAAACATGTTCGTCCTGCAGTTGGCTCCACCCTGCTTTGCTCTCCTTTATGATAATATTGTTGAAGCTGTAAACGAGCGTACGTGATTGTTGTGTGTCTTCCAGCTCTGGAGGCCCAGCCCCTGGTATTTAGGAGACGTGGCCTGTAAGCTCACCATGTTCCTGTCCGAGTGCTGCACCTTCTGCACCATCCTCCACATCACCTTCCTGTCGCTGGAGAGGTACCTGGCCGTCTGCTGGCCAATCACAGCCAAGACCCTGGTCACACGGCGCAGAACGAGGGCTCTGATTGGCTGCCTGTGGCTCGGGGCGGCCGTCAGCGCAGCGCCAGTGTTGGTCATGGTGGGAGTGGAGGACGTTGGGAGGGAGGAGCTCATCGGATGGGGGGAGAACGGAGGGTGGGAAGGAGAACAGGGAGGGTCATTAGGTGGAGCGGAAAGAGGGAGTGGGTACTGGGCCTCAATGGATGGAGGGTTGGAGGGAATACACTGGGGAGAAAAGATAGTAGAGAAGGAAGTGGGAGTAGAGGAAAGAGATGAGAGGAAACATGGAGGAGGGTTAATGATAGGTGGAGGAGGAAGAGGATACTCAATGCATGTAGGACATGGAGGTGGAGGGAAAATAAAACAAGAAGAAGAGGTGGAAGCTGAGCGTCAAAATAAAATGAAAGAAGACGAGGGCGGAGGAAAAGGAGAGACGGATAACAGAGAGTGTCGCTTTACGCATTACGCCGTCACCTCCGGCCTGCTGTCGGCCATGATCATCATCTCCAACCTGTACTTCCTGGTGCCGCTGTGCATTCTGGGATTGGTCTACAGCCTGATTGGACGCACGCTGTGGCTGCGTCCTCAAAGCAGCCGCCGAGACCAGAGTCACCGGCACACGATCAAAATGCTGGGTGAGAACCACACACCGACACACACCTTCAGCACTTTATTGCAACACACAGAAGCGGTGCTCAGATGGATCACATGGGTATCTAACATTTAGGTCCTTTTTCAGTGGGACATTTTGTTGCAACCCCATTTTCCGTCTTGTCCACATGACAAAAAGGGTATGATTTCAGATGTGTGCAATCTCTTTGTAACGCTCGTCCCCTCACTAAATCAGAACATCTTGGGAAACTGAATTTGGGTCAAACTTAAGGCTGAGTTCTGGGACGCAGCTGGTACGAGAATGTATTCGTCGATATCTTCCATTGTCTCAATTGTGAACCTGTATGATTGAAACTGTCTGAAATCAGAGTTTGTTTCCCTTTCCTTACATTAAACTAAACTGAGGGTGGACTTCACGTGGCAACTGGGAGGCGGGGTTTAAGAATGAGAGGCGTGGCTTTAAGGCCCTGAAACGTTTTCGTTAGTCGGACGACGAAGCGTGCCCTTTCGCCCAAACTCAATTTGGTGTGTCCCGCACCGTCGGCCGTGACACGCCTTATTTGGCCTTTCATGGCCGATGTATGGCCGATTCAACATGCTGATTGGCTGTTCAGCTAGCGAATCAGTGCATGAGAAGCGAAACGGTTGCTTGAGAATGTCTTCCACGAGCAACACTCCAATGGCTGATAGCTCCAGTACCGCACCAAACATGTTTCCGATGGACTGGAGTGAACATGGCACACGCTATTTGTTGTTTGTTTATATCACGTAGTCTGTTCTTCTTCTCTCGGTTATCACGCAGTCTGTCTTCCGGTTGTTGTCTCTTTTGAATGATGAATACACACTACCGCCGCCTGCTGGTAAGGAGAGTTATTGCCACTCACACATGCGCAGTACGCGCTCGGCTGAAGTCTTTGCGGTGTGTTCCCGTGCGACACATGGTCAAGACGCAGGAGAACACGGCGACGCAACAGTCGGCGTCGGCGAGTTCTCTGGTGATTGCTTTGTGTGTCAGGGTCTTACAGGCGGGCTTTACAAATCAGAGGCGTGGCTTAGGTCTGAGAGGCGGGGCTTGATATCAAGGGTGGGTTTAGGTTTGGAATAAACGTCTCAACATGTTGAACCAGTTCTCTTTAAACAGTTATTGTGTGGTTGGGTTTTGGTCCTGATGGATGGTTAAAACTGTCAATGATTAATAATGAGTCTATCCTCCTCCTCCTCCTCCTCCTCCTCCTCCTCCTCCTCCTCCTCCTCCTCCTCCTCCTCCTCCTCCTCCTCCTGCAGGAGTCATCGTCCTGGCCTTCGTCCTCTGCTGGCTGCCCTTCCATGTGGGTCGGACTATGTTCAGTCTTTCTCTGGGCACCGTTTCGGACAGACAGGAAACACACACAGACACACACTCTGATTCTGAACCCTTCAACCACTCACACTCAGTTGGAATATCCTGCGACATCTGTAGAAACACACACACTGACACACACACCGACACACACACCGACACACACTTCGGCGCACAATCTGAAGATATGAGCACAGACTTATATTCAAACACATACGATCTGTACAACGATAACACACACAACGACACAGGCTTCAACCGTACACACACACTCTCTGACACACACTCGTATTTTCTCTACCATCTGTCTCAGTATTTTAACCTGGTGTCCTCCGTCCTCTTCTACCTCAGTGCCGCCATCAACCCTCTTCTGTACAACCTCATGTCAGCCAGGTACAGACACGCTGTACAAAGCCTCGTCCACACACACTCTCACACACCTTCACACCGTCCGCGCACACTCACAGCACGACACTCCACCACCACCTCGTAAGGGCAAATACCGAACGCACGGAGATACTGTAGAAGCAAAACACTGCATGCAAAAAAACACGTGACCCTCCTGTTGTGTTCGGGTCAAATCTGCTACTTTCATCAATCATAAATATTGTGTTTTACATTTGGGTGACCCTAGACTGTTCATCCATCCGAGAAAAGGTTATTTTGGAATACATTTCTGTCTCTATTCTTTATATATTTACTGCAGTTATTCATAACCAGGGGCGGACATATCAGCCCGGGACTCTCGACCGGCCCACCTCGGTACCGTGAGTAAATACCGCTAGTAAATTGTCGACGTGGGGGGGGGGAGTGCTAGTGACTTATCCGACCGGCCCACATCGTCCGACCGGCCCACGTCAGTACCGGCCCATCGGGATACGTCCTGATGGGCAGTCCGCCCCTGTTCATACCCGTAGTCTGAGACATTGTTCACATCTTAAAGGTGATTAGTGGTTCTTGTGTTGATGAGTCAGTTAGAACAGACCAGGGGGAGAAGCGAACACAACAGGAGGGTTAGATATAAACCTCTTTTGTAATAAATGTACACTTGCATAAGTAATGACCATATACTGTAAATCAGGGGCTCTCACACTTTTTGGGGGAATATAATGTTAATGTTAAACACCATTTAAACTTTATTGTCATTGCACAGATCAAAATCAATGCAGCTTAGCCTGTGCTAGGTACCGTTTGTACTCTTAAATGCATTTATACTGATTTTATTCGAAGACTTTTCAACTTGAATACTTCAGATCAGTTTTAAAGTTATACAACTTACAAACTCTTCAGTTCGGGAGCAAACCACTCATTATATTTAAATGTACTTTGGACTCAACTTGATAGCATTTATACTTTTCAAGTAATACAAGTTAAGCGTCCGAAATACCGGTCTCACGATGACTTTCTATACGTTAACATCGATGAAGGTAATGGACATTTAACATCATTTACAGAAAGATTAATACAAACCATACTAACGAGCACAAGCAAAGCAGATGCAGGAATGCTCGGTTATTCCCACATTAAATATTAAATGGACTTATACCCCTCAAAGCTCAATACAAACGACGAGTCATTCACCCACACACACTCTCACACACACACACACACACACCACACACACACACACACACACACACACACACACACACACACACACACACACACATATATGTATACATCACTTCAGGGGACATTACATTGACTTTCATGCATTTCCTGGAGACTTATCCTAACCTTAACCATAACCATCACATGCCTAACCCTAACCCTAACCCTTACCCTAACCAAGTCTTCACCCTAAAATGAATGATTCCCCTCATGGGGACCTCCATTTTGTCCCCATGAGGGAGGCGAGTCCCCACACGTGACTGTGTAAACAGATTTAGGTCCCCACAAGTATAGTAATGCTAGGCCACACACACACACACACACACACACACACACACACACACACACACACACACACACCACACACACACACACACACACACACACTTTATGTTTTTTAGAATATTACGACACGTTGAAAGTCCCAGTATGCTGACATATATTCAAAGTTTAGCGTAAAGATTAAAATAGGACTTAATTGCCTCATTAGTCATGTGTTTGCCAACATTACTGACAGCATCAGGAATATATATTCAAATGTTTTTGAATACAAATACTTAATTGCACATTTTAAATGTTTACTTTAGTATAGGGCTACCCTGTTATTTACACGTGTTTGTGCCCTGAACGCACAGCAGCGGTTAATACCTGTGATTTACATTTGACTTATTAAGCTGTTGCTTTGCTCTGGTTGGACATTTCATGTGTTGATGTTGTTATTCTTTGCTTTTCCTGCTACTGTATGAATAGTTAAAATGTCAGCCAAGCATATTGTGGCCTTGCTTGCTTAAAGGTACACTGACATCTAAAATACATATTTCCCATTTAACTTGTATTTCTGCATATTAATTAGATGCTTTCGGAGTTAGTTGCAAAGCTTTGGAGAGATGTCGGCCTTCATTAGACAAACATTGTTCCTACATGAAACTGCAGCAAGCTCTGTGGATTATCTTAAAGGTGGGGTAGGTCATTTTGGAGAAAGCAGCTCGAGTGCGCTAGAATCTGAAAGCCGGAAACAATCTGCCACTTCCTCACAGAGCCCCTCCTCCAACACACACGAACGCCACATGACCAATGAGGGCAGAGATCAGTGTGTGCCCCGATGGAAGGCTGACAGGCAGGTAGGCCATCCAGTTACTTTAGCTGGCTCAGATGATTGGTCGAGCTTTCTACAGCGCCACGGCTTCAAAGCACTTCAGATATTCATTGCTATCGGGATGTTAATGGAATATAACAAAGTGTATCTCGAGCCGGCTTCTCAGACGTACCTACCCCACCTTTAAGTATCCTGGTCAGGATTTCTGTTAAAGAGACATGTTTGTTGAGTTTCTCAAACTGGTTCTAAACAAGATTGTTAATTAACAATACAGGTAAAAGCAAAAGGTATTTAAGATGTTTGTGTGTCCCTTTAAATAAGAGGTTTGCATTGCTTGTGTAAATAATATATTGATTGATAGCTGATTGTGTTCAACAATAAATAAACTCAAATCTGTCGCCAAGTCTTCGTCAAAGTACTTTGTTACGGTGGACACCAGACACCAGATCAGGAGCGCTCACTTGGATCAAACTGAGAACTCAAGGCTCAAAAGGCTAAACCAAAACACAAAGAGACAAACAAAGAGTACTTAGTCACGAGGGATGGATAGCAGACAGGTATGACGAGACGACCAGGCGATACAGCAAACCATCACCCTGTAGGTTTATACAAATCATTTCAATATTGTACTTCGATTAGAAAGAAACAAGCCAGACAGTCAATGAAGCTCAGTGACACACACACACACACACACACACACGCACACACGCACGCACGCACGCACGCACGCACGCACGCACACACACACACACACATACACACACACACACACACACACACACACACGCACAGGGACCAGGGCTTGTGATTCATGGTTTCATATGTGTTAATGTGTTTTGACGTAACACAATATTACAGGTCCTGGTTTGTCAGGCCGTGATTTGAATGCTTTTATTTGATTCTCACTTTTATCACCTCTGTTTTGGTCTGTGTTGGTGTCTCTGTCTGCCAGCAGGGAACACCTCCAAATGGATTTGTTGGACAGATTGTCCTCAGGCTCAGGGACAATTGATTTGATTGTGTCGGTAACCCGAGCTATTTCTGCCATGAGATCAACCCTTTATTTAAGTCTGTATACGGGCGGTATATATGAAATACAGACTTGATGACAAACCATAACAATATCAGAAATGTTTACAAAAGAAGATATTTATATATCTTATATTACGTTACATTTAGCTGACGCTTTGATCCAAACCATGAGCATACATATAGGTGCTCAAGCTCCCTTAGGGGTCTATCAGATTTTAGTAGCTACTGTTTCGACCAAAACAAAGATTGTTAAAGGCTGTTGTATCCTGCTTTATCTAAAAATATGTTTCTTTGCAACCGTACCAACTCTGGGTTTGGTTTAAGAAGCAGGGAAACATTGTGTTTACATTACATTACATTACATTACATTGCATTTAGCTGACGCTTTTATCCAAAGCGACTCACAATAAGTACATTCGACCAGGAAGACACAGCCCTGAAGAAAACAGAATCATAAAGTACATCAGGTTTCATAGAGCCAAACATTTCAAGTGCTACTCAGCTGGCTTTAGAGAAGCCAGTCCTTTGTTAGTATATAAGTGCTTTGTTAGTAATTCTATCGCTCGAAGTGGAGTCGAAAGAGATGAGTTTTCAGTCTGGAAGGTGTGTAAGCTTTCTGCTGTCCTGATGTCAATGGGGAGCTCATTCCACCATCTTGGAGCCAGGATAGCAAACCCACGTGTTTCTGCTGATGGGAACTTGGGTCCCCCTCGCAGCGAGGGTGCAGCGAGTCGTTTGGCTGATGCAGAGCGGAGTGCACGTGCTGGGGTGTACAGTTTAACCATGTCCTGGATGTAGGAAGGGCCAGATCCATTCACAGCATGGTACGCAAGTACCAGTGTCTTGAAGTGGATTCTAGCAGTTACCGGGAGCCAGTGAAGGGAGCGGAGATGTTACGTAGATGGAAGTAGGCGGTCCTTGAAATTGATTTTATGTGGGCGTTAAAGGATAAATCCTGATCAAATATAACACCAAGATTCCTTACAGTCTCACTGGAGGCCAAATTAATGCCATCCATAGTTAGTATATCTTTAGATAATTTGTTTCGTAGATTCTTCGGGCCAAGTACAATAACTTCAGTTTTGGTCGTGTTTAACATCAAAAAGTTTAAGGTTATCCACATCAAGAGGAAGTTGATTGAGAGGAGGGGGGGGGCTTAAGGATAGACAGAGTTGAAGAGATGGGTTTTGAAGCGGGACTGGAACAGGGTGAGGGACTCAGACTCACGGAGGTCTTGGGGGAGGGAGTTCCAGAGCTTCTGGGCTGCCACAGAGAAGGCTCTGTCCCCGAAGCTCCGGAGTTTGGCCTTGGGGATGGAAAGCAAACCGGCTGAGGTGGATCTGAGGGACCGGGGGGGTTGGTAGAGGATGAGGAGGTCAGTGAGGTAGGGGGGGGCCAGATGGTGGAGGGCTTTGAAAGTGAGGACCAGGAGTTTGTAGTGGATGCGGTGTGAAACAGGGAGCCAGTGGAGTTCTTTGAGGACCGGGGTGATGTGATGCCATGACTTGGTGTGGGTGAGGAGTCTGGCGGCTCTGGACACGCTGGAGTCTACAGAGGGAGGTGGAGCTGATGCCGTAGAGGAGGGAGTTGCAATAGTCAAGGCGGGAGGAGATGAAGGCGTGAATGAGTCGCTCAGCTGCAGGGCGGGTGAGAGAGGGACGGAGTTTGGCAATAATAGTGGAAAAATTAGGGTTTTTACAATTTGACGGATGTGGGGCTCGAGGGAGAGGGTGGGGTCAAATATTACGCCAAGGTTGCGTGCCTGGGTGGAGGGGGAAACAGGGGTGCATAGTATCTTGCTGATGTTCAATCTGTCTGTCTTTGCTCTGCATCAGCCAAACGACTCGCTGCACCCTCGCTGCGAGGGGGACCCAAGTTCCCATCAGCAAAAACACGTGGGTTTGCTATCCTGGCTCCAAGATGGTGGAATGAGCTCCCCATTGACATCAGGACGGCTGAAAGCCTGCACATCTTCGAGCGATAGAATTACTAACGAAGCACTTATATACTAATAAAGGACTGGCTTCTCTAAAGCCAGCTGAGTAGCACTTGAAATGTTTGGCTCTATGATACCTGATGTACTTTATGATTCTGTTTTCTTCAGGGCTGTGTCTTCCTGGTCGTATGTACTTATTGTAAGTCGCTTTGGACAAAAGCTTCAGCTAAATGCAATGTAATAAAGTAATGTAATGTAATGTAATAACTGTAAGGAATCTTGGTGTTATATTTGATCAGGATTTATCCTTTAACGCCCACATAAAATCAATTTCAAGGACCGCCTACTTCCATCTACGTAACATTGCAAAAATCAGGCATATCTTGCCTCAAAACGATGCAGAGAAACTAGTCCATGCATTTGTTACTTCAAGGCTGGATTATTGTAACTCTTTATTATCAGGGTGTACCAAGAAGTCAGTCAAGTCGCTTCAGCTGATTCAAATGCTGCAGCTCGTGTACTAACCAGAGTTAGGAAAAGGGACCACATTACTCCTGTTCTGGCTGCCTTACACTGGCTCCCTATAGAACACAGGATAGAATTTAAAGTTCTTCTTCTCGCCTACAAAGCCCTTAATGGGCAGGCGCCATCTTACCTTAAAGAACTCATTATACCCTACTGGCCTACTAGGGCATTGCGTTCCAAGAATGCAGGGTTGTTGGTTGTTCCTAGAGTCTCTAACAGTACAATGGGAGCCAGAGCCTTTTCTTATCAAGCTCCACATTTGTGGAATCAGCTTCCAGTTTGTGTTCGGGCGGCAGACACCCTATCCGTTTTTAAGAGTGCGCTTAAGACCTTCCTTTTTGATAAAGCTTATAGTTAGGGCTGATTAGATGCAGCCCCTAGTTTTGCTGATATAGGCTTAGTTTGTCGGGGGACATCTTACTTCTTCCTTCTCTCTGTCTATACCTGTGTACTCCCATGTTCCGATTAACCCAGCTTCCCCACATCTCTTTCTTTTTGGTGTCTATATACGCTGGGATCCGGAGTCATGGATGATCCTGCGGTCCTGTGTCCTGCATCGCGAGCCCTGGATCTTGAGTCGTGGCTGTGGTCCTGGATCATAGGTCCTGGATCTTGAGTCGTGGCTGTGGTCCTGGATCATAGGTCCTGGATCTTGAGTCGTGGCTGTGGTCCTGGATCATAAGTCCTGGATCTTGAGTCGTGGCTGTGGTCCTGGATCATAGGTCCTGGATGGATATCCTCGTGGATTCATCTTCCTATTATTCACACATGCATTTCCAAACATTTGGACTACCTATGTTGCAAATGTATTATCTTTTCAATTTACACACGGCATCTATTGCACGTCTGTCCTCCATTGGGGGGGGGGGGGGGTCGACCGGGGGAGTGGAAGGAGATCGGTCAGATTCACGTGTTGTTTGTTGTGATGGCGTAGTGTGGGCGTGTGACAGGACCGAATGGACGGGATGGAGTGTGGAGACGTGGAATGAAATAAAAACGTACGGCCAGAGCCTCTGTGTGAAGGACGGCGTTGGCGGAGTAT
Source organism: Harpagifer antarcticus (assembly GCA_902827135.1). Classification (NCBI taxonomy): domain Eukaryota; kingdom Metazoa; phylum Chordata; class Actinopteri; order Perciformes; family Harpagiferidae; genus Harpagifer; species Harpagifer antarcticus. Next base: position 76,276 of record CADEHL010001290.1, read on the forward strand.
TTCATAATCTGCGAGGACGTCCATGCAGTCCGGACGCAGGCGGTTATTAAAGGAGTGGAGATCTGACAGGGAGTAGAGCGGCGGCATGATCCGGTGAAGTGGCGCTAGCACGGAGCTAGCTAATGCTGGGGACCCGGGCAGCAGAGACCAGGAGCCGGATGACCGTGGAAGAAGGAGCGGTGTGAGTCCAGATAAAATGAGAATTATAATCCACAGCATATCAGGAGAATAATTCCAGTGGTTTCCAGAGGAGAATCGTAGGAGGTGCTGACAGCCTGGTGCAGAGTGGGAGCCGGGTGACCAGCCTACTAGCTGGTTAGCTAGCTTGATAGCCGCCGGCTGTAGGCGGCAGGGAGAGACGATGTCAGGATATTTGGAACAGCTTTCAGAACAGCATCTCATTTTCTGTTAATGGTTCAAGGTTCAATGGTTAGTTTATCTGTGGCAGAGGCAATTAAAAGTGCTCCACATTCAACACATAATAATTAAAAACAAAACACACAATAAAAAAAATACAATTCATAAAAGCGATAAAATACTGGCTGCAACTAAAAGTGCAATGTTCAGGTTAAAGGATCTCAGGATAGGCTGCATTAAAAAGAAAGGTTTTTACCCTTGATTGAAAAGAACCCAGTGTTGGGGCGGACCTCAGAGTTTCAGTCGGTTTGTTCCAAGCTTGTGATTAAATAAAAACTTTCCCCGGCACAAACACACTGCCTGAGGAAGGCTATGTGTATTCTTTTTGTCATTAATCTTTTTCGGACCACTTATTTATTTATGTTGGTGACGATCCTCCATGCTGCTCCTCTGGTTCAAACTGCATCCACCAAACAATATGATTTATCTCCACCTCCCCAAAAGAACCTAAATCTGACACGGTGTGAGACGTCTTTTTTAGCTGTTCTGTCGTCATTTCCTGCGATCTCCTTCCTGCAGTCAGTCAGAATGAATATTAATACGGGGCGTTTCTTTGACTAGTTACAGGCAGATATGGGCGTGACGGGAAGCCCGCAAAAGCTGCGCCACATTTCGAGTTGATTGTGATTTATAAAGGGAAACCGGCGTAGGACTTGCGTGCGGTATGCAGTGTTTTATGAATCGGAAAATGTCTGTGCGTATTTATTTGCTTGTCCTACGTAAGCAACCTTCCCACGTGAATCCTATGCAAGGCTTTATAAATGAGGCCCCTGGTCCCAATCCATTCAGTGCTTTGTATGATGAAAGTACGACTTTGAAGTGTATCCTTTGTGTGACAGGAAGCCAGGGCAGGTTTTTGAGAACTGAGGTGATGTGGTCAATTCCCCTTGTTCTGGTCAGGACTCTGGCTGCAACGTTCTGGATGAGTTGGAGCTGTTTTATTGATTTTGTACAAAGACCTGTGAAAACACTGTTAGAGTAATCAAGTCTGCTAAAAACAAGCCACCCTTTTAGCGGTCTGATCCTGACAGGGAAAGGCATGAGCCAACTTGGGGAAGTGATCGGTAATCACAAGAACATCCACAGACTTGTTGTTATTATCCTCAGCCGACCAAAAGTCAATACACACAAGTTCCAGAGAATAGAATTGGGAGGGATGAAACCCCTCTGTAATGGTCACACATGCAGAGCACACAGTGACATGTGTTTTCTGCTTTTAACCCATAGTACCAGGAGTCTAGTACTAGGAGCGGTGGGCAACTATTGTACAGTGCCCGGGGAGCAATGGGAGTGAGGGGGGAAGGGGGGTGTCCGGTGCCTTGCTCAAGGGCACCACGTCAGGGCAGGAGGTGAACTGGGACCTCTCCAAGTAGAAGTCCACACTCCATATTTTAGGTCTGGTTGGGGACTTGAACCGGCGACCTTACGGCTCACAGTCCAAGCCCCTACCGAATGAGCCACTACCGGGGGGCAGAGGGGCGGAGGTCTTAATACTCTCCAATGGGGCTCTTGCGGAGGGCTCAGGAGCCTTGCTGAGTATGCATATGTGACAGCTCCGTACATGATTGCGAAGAACCTTTTCCATATCATACCGGAAGAAACGCTGGCGGACCAGAGAAAGTGTGCGGGGCTGACCTTGATGACCAGCATGGTCATGAACACCAGCCAATGCATCTACTTTCAGATTCTCAGGCACAACAAACTGGAACTTTTTGTGTTTTGACAGAGGGTCCTTTGTGACCCTATAAAGGATGCCGTTCGTGAGTGTCAGTCTTTCCCACTGCTTAAGAATTCTCCGAATTCCCAGGCTCTTATTGCAGCTTTCACATCTAGAGGGCCTGCGTTTCCTGTCAACATAGAGAGCAACCTGTGAGATGAATGGGTCCTGTTGTTGGTGAGACCAGAGGTCAGCAAAAGACAAAGATGGCAAGACATCCTGGCCAGGAGGCTCCAATGAGGTAAGATGACCGGCTAGAGAGGACGCGTGTTGCCCGGGGGCAGAATCCCACTCATTGAATGAGGAGAGGATGGAGGAGACATCCTCACTGGACATCACAGGCCCGGTCCAGCAACTCAGAGTCAGGACTTGAGTCGGTGGGACTCTCGACAGAGAAGGGACTTGAGTCGGCGGGACCCCCGACAGAGAAGGGACTTGAGTCAGGACTTGAATCAGGACTTGAGTCGGAGGGACCCCCGACGGTGAAGGGACTTGACTCAGGACTTGAGTCGGAGGGACCCCCGATGGAGAAGGGACTTGAGTCGCTGGGACCCCCGACGAAGAAGGGACTTGAGTCAGGACTTGAGTCGGCTGGACCCCCGACGGAGAAGGGACTTGAGTCAGGACTTGAGTCGGAGGGACCCCCGACGGAGAAGGGACTTGAGTCAGGACTTGAGTCGGAGGGACCCCCGACGGTGAAGGTGCTTGATTTGGCGGGACAGGGACAGGATACGGAGGGCTTGAGTGGGCCGGGGAGCCGGAACTGGAGCCAAAACCATGGCTGCCGGGGTGTAGGTAAGTGAATATAACTCCACTTCAAAATGTCTGGTTCTATTCTTGGTTCGGTCGTTCTGTCAGGGTTGGGGGTTATCAGGACCTAAATGCAGAATGAGGAAAAGGGGTGCAAAGTATAACAAAAAGCGAGCTCTATTTAACAAAAGCTGTAGACAATGAGAAACAAGAAAAAACCTTAAATCCATAAACCCGTAACACAAGGAACATCCGGACAAAAACCAACAAGGACAAACATGGAAATATGAGCCTGTCCAATTGATGGAGTTTTTATAACATTGAAACTGTCCCTGGAATTTACTACATTTTACATTTCACGGAGAGTTTAAATGTTAAAAAAACTCCTCTAATTTTAATTGCATTTTAAAAATGATTTCACTGTCCACAAAGTCCACTGAGACAAATGTAACATTTGTGATATTGGGCTATATAAATAAACATTGATTGATTGATTGATTTACCCAGGATTCAAACACCTTTCCTGGCTTGTAAATTGCTGTGATGCGCCCTGGTCGGTTAATTATATGTTAAAATAATCAAAAATGAAGTTTAAAAAGATTCTCGAAAAAATGATCTAGATCCCTCCGCTTCGCGCCGGGCTCCTGATCGGCCTGTCGGTGTTCTTTCCCCCATAATGACCAAGTCGCTGCACATCATTCCGCTTATTACACGGCCACATTCTCAACAAAGTAACGACATGACTCCCAATATTAATTGAAATGCTTTTATGGATTTAGAAAATGATTTTATTGATTTAAAAAATAGTTGTATGCATTGATTTAAATTGACGTGCATCCGCTGAGAAAAAGAATCCGTTGTTACCGTTTGAAAAACGTAGCAACGGCAGCAAGGCGGAGCTTTTTGATTACAGATTTGAAAACATTGGAAAGTATCTAGATATCCTGCCCTGATGCCAAAGGAACTGCACACTGAATATGTGTCGCCGTTTGATGTCTATGTCTGGACATAGAAAAGCAAACTGCATGCAGTTTGCTTTTCAGCCAAACTGTATACAGTTAAATCGACCGGACTTGTTTGTGCAGATGTGAGCGTCCTTAACAACGGTCAATAAGTCCTTAACAACGGTCAATAAGTCCTTGACAGCGGTCTGTCTGTTCTGGATTAACAACGTGTCACGTGTTCTGAATTGATCAATCAGAATCGAGTATTCAACTAAACCATGTAATAAAAAGAGTTTCACAGCTGTAGTCTTTAATTCTTCCCATCACAGCTAACTCCTCTGGGTATTTTCTCTTTGGGACCTGTGGACCACAGGTTGCGTTAACCGAATATTTTCCGTCTTAGACGGATTTTTTTTTAACAATGACGGAAAAATCTGAAAGCAGTCCGTCATTTTGACGGATTAGAACAAACTCGGAACAGCGCCAAAGTTTCCCCGCAGCGAGGCTCCGGTGTTATGCATGCCTGCCAAAAAGGAAATGATACCGTTTCCAAACCCAACTTTGCCGTACAAATCATTGAAATGTCTGTGAGTTTTGGCTTTACGCTGTGCGCACTCCCGCGAGGTGCAGTGGGCATGCATAACACGGCGCAAACGGTTCACGAGCGTGCGCCCCGCCCCCCCCGTTGACAGTTCACGACTGTGCTCCCCCCCCCCCCCCACACCCCCGTTGACAGTTCACGACTGTGCTCCCCCCTCCCCCTGGTTGACAGTTCTCTCGCTCCCCCCCCCCCCAAGAGTGTAAAGGCCGACGGGTAATACTGAATTTTGACGGAAATGTTACGATCCTCTCCGTCAAAATGACGGGCAGTGAAAAAGTCTAGCGCAACCTCTGCTGTGGACTGAGTAGATTTCAAGACTACAGCTGTGGAACTCTTTATAGTACAATGCTACTTTATTAAATATTCTTAAATCTTCCTGAGGCGCCATCTTGTCTCCTTTTGAACTTACTCCTGGACTTTGGAAAAAGAACGCTTTCAATTCTCAGACTGTTAGGTTCCTCTTCTCCTCCTGTTAGTTTAGATTCTCAGACTCTGGGTTTGGCTCCTCTTCTCCTCCTGTTACTCGGTGTTACCGGAGACGTCAGGCGGTTCGTCTGCGGCCTCGGGGTGAGCGGAGGGGATTCTGGCGCCACCCTGACGCTGTTTTTCCCGTACAGCCGGCGCTCGTACTGCAGCAGCTGCTCCCAGAAGCCGGCGTTGAGCCGAATGCACGGCCGCTGATCCTGAACCTGGGGAGAATTAACAAACCAGTTCTATCACCAAAACACAAAGGTTGCTAGGTGTTGGGAAAATACTGAATGTACTGTCCCAATCTGAGAGTAGCATGCTAACAAAGCTATCCCAACTGTAGCTGTGAACATGACAGGATGTGAGATTACCTAGAAGAGCATCAGGACTGTTTGAGGCAGATGATAGCTATGTGATTCAGCCTCTATGGAGAGAGACATCAAGCATGCTCATTTCTGACGTGGAGCTAATCTGAAGTAAACATTGAATACTGCTTTCTATTCCTCCATCTTGTGACTTTGTAACTCCCTCTCTTGGATATCAGCATGTGAAGGACACTATTCGGGGAACTATTTGTCCCATGCAGCGCTGTATGTGATGACTACTTCCATTCTTTTCTTTTTTATATATTTGTATATATCGGAGACCTATAATATATCCCTAAAAATAGTAGCCTTAGGAGACCTCTAATAGCCACGTTCACACCGGAGTACTTTTCCCCGTACTTTTCCCCTTTAGTTCCGTTAGTACCCCCTATGTTGCGTTCACACCAAAAGGAGTACTTAGTGCCGGGAACTTTCACCCCCATTTTTAGTGCCTGCTAGAGAGGTGGAACTATCCTGGGGGGAAAAAGTGCCCCAAAACTCTGAAAAAGTTTTGTGAAGCCGCCATTGTATTTGTGGCATTAGCATTATTAGCATTAGCATTAGCCCCGCGCACCAACGGAGAGAGAATAACTTAAGGCAACACAAAATAAAACATGGGAGCGGTGGAGATGAGGAGGTGTCGGCGTTCTGGCGATTTACTCGGAAGGCTTCAGTAGAAGCTGCTGGGAGTCCCAGCAGCTTCTACTAAAGCCTTCCCCAACTCCGGGGACTTCCGGCCGGGGACTCCGGGGGGCAGTATACGCCGTGAAGTGGTTTGTAGCCTGCCAGTAAACCCAAAGCAGAAGAAGAAGAAGTGACGTCAGCGGCTTCATTTGCGTAATCTTCCCTCAGGGAAAAGTACTCCGGTGTGAACGCGATTGGTACTTAGCAGAGGTGTGGACTCGAGTCACATGACTTGGACTCGAGTCAGACTCGAGTCACCAATTTGATGACTTGCGACTC